>JAPYKE020000047.1:3567500-3810000 GCA_028554795.2 Sinohyriopsis cumingii
TCGTTCTTATCGGTACATATTAAAACTTTTGTTATTGCTGCTTACTTATAATTTGTAAAGTATCAATGACTTTCCCTCTTTCTATTACTATAAAAAATATTTGTCAATCGAGGCATGTAAATATAAATAAAACAGCATATGGTTGTTGACCCAGATTAATGTGCCACGGGAAAAAAAACAACTCTATATTATCGCGGTATTTGCCTAGCTTACGTATAGCAGCACGCAGGTATGATAATAAACATAAAATACAACTTACTTATGAGAAGAAATGTCCACGCTTGCATTGGCATAACATTTTCACAATAAACGAAAGGATCCAGTTATAAAATCCAGAACACAAATGTAATTCAGGTGTACACCCATGAATAAGAACATTACAAATTAAAAGCAATTATTATTTAATTTTATATGAATTTTAAATGCAATTAACATTAAATGGGTAACAAAGGCGGCGTCGACTGCAAAGGGAAGTTCTCTAATAAGATTTTCCAAGGTCTTGGTTTGGGCCTGAAGTTGCTTTAAGTTGAAGAGGTTGCCATCAGTACGAAATCGGATATAGATGCCATCTTCGTGATCATGGTCTTCTTTTGATTTTTGGAGTATTATGCTTAAGAAGATTGAGAACAGTGTGTGTGTGTGGGGGGGGGGGGGCTAAAACGCAGCCCTGTTTCACGCCATTTACAATGAGGAAGGTCTGTCACAGGTGGTTATTGTTTCTGACCCGACCAAGCTGATTTTCATGTAGTTCGATGACCATGGTAAGGAACTTTGGAGGACAGCCGAGTTTTTCAAGGATTATCCACAGCTCAGTTCTGCTCACCGTGTCAAATGCCTTCGTCAGGTCCACAAGTGTGAACAGTACTTTGTTTTGTTCTCGACATTTCTCCTGGATCTGTCTCAGGACGAACACCAAGTCAGTTATGCCCCATTGGTTCTGAAGCCACATTTACTCTCTGGAGCATGTTCTTCCGCAATGCAGGACACCAGTCTGTTCAGCAACACTCTAGCAAGGAATTTGCCTGCAAAGGAGAGCAGAGTTATACCAAGGTAATTTGAGCAGTTAGACTCTTCCCCTTTATTTTTGTACAAGGCTATGATGACTGCATCTCGGAGGTATTGTGGAAGTTTCCTTCGCTCCTAGCAGCAAACGAAGAGCTCATGGAATTTTGGTGTGCAATGCTGGGCCTCCTCTCTTCCATATCTCTGGTGGGATACCATCTTTTCCTGCAGCATTTCCATTCTTCAGCTGTTCTTTGGCTTTTAAAGTCTCTTTCATTGTGGGTGCATCATCGAGTTCCATCTTTGGTGCCTGTCGTGGGATGCGATCAATAGCTGCCTCATGGACTGTACGGCTAGTGCTGAAGAGGGTGCGGAAGTGTTCTCACCGGCGGCTCAGGATATATTCCCTGTCAGTGAGTAGCTCTTCGCCATCTGCACTCCGTAGGGGTCTCTGTATTCGGAAGAAAGGACCATACACTGCTTTCAACGCTTCATAGAACCCCTTGTAGTCACCAGTGTCAGCGTACAGCTGGGCTCCTGCAAGCTTTGTCCATCATTCATTTTGCATGTCTCGAAACCTGCACTGGAGGGAGCTACATATAAGGCCGAAGGCTGCTTTCTTCTGTGGACAGGATTGTGGAGAGACGTGGGCTTGGTATGCTGATCTCTTTTTGGCAAACAGTTTTTGGATTTCTTGGTTATTTTCACCTAACCAGTCTTTGTTTTTCTTAGTGGTGAATCAAGGGATTTCTTCTGAAGTTTGCAGAATGGCAGCCTTGATGTGATTCCACATCTCTTCCGGTGGTAGATCTGGCGGAAAATTAGGTTCTTCAAGTCTAGACTGCAGGCTCTCATGAAAATCTGCCATGACACCTACACACAAAAGGTTTTGAACTGGAGCTTCCTTCTCGGAGTACCTCCTTGTTGTCTGGGCCTGTGCCTGAAGTGGAAATCAAGCTTGCATTGGACAAGACGATGATCTGTGTGGCACTCTGCACTGGGCATCACTCTGGTATGAAGAATGTCTTTTAAGTCCCTTTGACGTACTATGATGTAATCGATGAGTTGCCAGTGTTTTGATCTAGGATGCATCCAGTTCGTTTTCAGGCTGTCTTTCTGCTTGAATAAGGCGTTTGTCATGGTGAGCTGTAATTCTGTGCAAAATTCAAGAAGCAGGCGCCCATTGTCATTGCAGCCACCCACGCCATGTTTCCCAAGAACGGATTTCGCTTCTGAGTCTTGGCCTACTTTGGCATTGACATCTCCGATGATGATTATTTTGTCACTCTCTGGGACGCTCATGAGAAGCCTGCGCAGGTCAGCGTAGAATTTATCCTTTTCAAAGGATCTGCCTGGAGTGTTGGAGTATATAAACTGAAGAGTGTGGCGTATTGCAGGTTCCTAACGGGATACGCGTGGACATGATACGTTCGGTGTGACTAGGGGGAAGGTTTGTTAACTTGGTGGAGATTGAGTCCTTGACCATGAAACCGACTCCTGAAAATCGTTATTCAGTCTTTCATTTTCCTGACCAGTACAGTGTGTATCCAGCACCGAGTTCTCTCAGACTTCCCTCCTCTAAAAGTCGGACTTCTCTAAGTGCAGCAATGTTAACACCAAAGCGAGAGAGTTCGTGTGCAATTATGGTAGAGCGTCGTTCTGATCTGTTGCTGTCGGTTGAGTCTAGCATTGTTCTGATGTTCAAACATGACAGTTTTAGTCTTTTCCCACGATGAGGCAGGTGAAGCATGCCTTGTTTTATCTGTTATGTTTCGACCGCGTTGGAAGATGCCCGTTGGCTGCGTCAGGCCAACGGGGAAGGGGGTAAGGAGATGAACTGGTTAGGCCACCTGTTCTATGCCCCTCTCCATGCCCAGCAAGCAGTGCTGTCCCTATAAAGGCTGCCTGGTCACTCAGGCTGCTGAAGGGTGATGAAGTCGTCTCCGTATCAACACAAGACGTTCAAAGGCCTGAGTCGCCTGCATGTAGGATTGGGACTGCGGCTTCCAGTGACATCTTTCATCTGCCGTTTTCGTCCCTTTCCCATCCTGCAGGGCTTGATATACTCGAAGGTAAACAGCAGACAGTAGACAGTTCCTTCATGCCTGCGCAATGGAGCTTTTAGGTGGAGTGCAGTCTGTGCAAACTGGCCCCACCCTTTAAACCTGTGGTTCATCTGCCGTAGCACAGCAAGCCAGGACGGTGACAGCGAGGTCCACATGCCGTAGGTGTTATATCAGAGTTTTCCTCTCCTAGGCAGATGGCCAACCATTGCTGAAGAGATCTAACTTCCATGCTATTTCGAACCATAGCTGGTCGGTCACAGCCGCAATCCATTAATACATATGGTGCGCCCTGGTTTCTAAAACTTGGCCGTTGACGTGTAGGGACCTTCCGCCCTAGCTGGTGACTTCCCTATAGAAGTTCATACGCCTACTGATACAGTGTTTACATCACCCACTCAACGTCGTTTGACCCGCCGGCTGAAGGGGTGTAGCGGGGTATGCCGGGAACGATTCCTTTTTGGAGGCAGACGTGAGGTTTGGGAAATGGATGAGGACCAGTGCATCCGTCCACTCAGAGAATGCAGCTGCCACACAACAAAGGTACTACCTCTATCCAGAGCCCCCTATAACCTTTATGTGTGTGTGTGTGTGTGTGTGTGTGTGTGTGTATATATATATATATATATATATATATATATATATATATATATATATATATATATATATATATATATACTGGTAAGTTGTCTTGAAATTAATACAAATGATTTCTTTTTCTATTCATTGTTTTCTCTCTTCATTACCTTCTTTCCTTTCATCTTCCCTTGGCTTGTCTTACGGCTTAAATAATGTACCTAGAGTTTTGTATTACATGTATGTAGTATTTATCTGTACGCCAATACAAATGTATCCCCCTCCCAACAAAAAAAACCCCCAATTCCCTTTTGAATGCAGTAGCGGATGTATGTTGGCTTCTTTGAAATGTACTCAGCATCAAAACCATATTCGTTTATAAAGTTATTTCCCAAAGAATCTGTTGCATCTGAAATGTCTGCACTTTCTCTGCTAATTATAAGAATTTTTTTCAATCGAAGAGTAGTGCATATTCATCAAGTTCTTCCTCTGAACGTGTCCAAGTGAAGAAAATATCAATAAATCTAGCATAACAGAATGTGAATTTCCCAGCTGTAGCAAATATTTCTTTCTCCCACTCAGCTACATCAATATTTGCATAGGACTGGGCCCATTATTTTTTTTCACAGATGGTCACCCTTTTTCTGCATACGAATCTTTCAATTGCCATAAAAATAGTTGGTAAACGATAAAAAATTATCATAGACTGGAATTCTGGGACTCAGTTTGTCCTATCCTTTAATGCTAAAAGATATATTGCGTGTTGTATAGGGTAATCGCAAAATTATGTTGCCTCCCCATGTCTGTCGACGCTCAGAGAGAGAGAGAGAGAAAGAGAGAGAGAGAGAGAGCATTTCGAGTTGTACTGGACCTAAAAGGTCACCTTGGTCAGGAAATAATGATATGCAAATCAAAATCTGACAAGCAACAGTGCAGAACTTGTAACATTCTAGACATATAAATGAAAGATGAGAATACAATGGTAAAAACACCAAAAGAAAAGACGCCTGTATTCGGGATTGAAACGGCAATTACGGTATGATAAAGCAATTTTGTGATTGCCGATTTACAGTAATTCCAATAATTTGTATAAATAAAAAGTATTTCTATTTTATTTCTTTATATCTGTAACGAGAGAGTTTGGTGTGATTCAACAATTTGGGGTGGCTGGGAGTGATTTGGGGTGTTTCGAATGTTTGGGATGTTTTGGAGTGTTTTGATGGACCGCACCAACACCAAAGAAGGTTCTGCCAAGGTCAATTGTAAATGTAAAGAATTTTGACAACAGATGTTTTGAATGGTCGATTTTGTCAGTGTTATATCCAGTGTGTGATAATCAAGACCAGCCTCGAAGATACTGGCAGCGCCTGGGTGAACTCAATTTTGGCAAAGTTGAATTTCCTGTACATGTTACTAAAGCCACGCTATTGCAGTTAATGTGTTTACTTGGGAAAAAGCAATTTATCCGCTTGCAATGTGCATAAACATGGACGCTTCTTGATTGATTTGTTGAGTGATGTGATTGGTTCAGAATTGGTATATCATTACGTATGGATTGGTTCAGAATCAGTATCGCATTACATATTGATAAAGAATCTGGCCTTGTTGCTCAACTGATACAGCAAACACAACTATAAGAACTTTCCATGCAGATGTGGCATGCATTTAACACCCAACAACTGCTCACTGACCATTACTTTTACTATGGTGGGATCAGTGAAAGTCTAATAGAAAATAATGCCAGAACCTGGTAAAACAAATTATCAACTTTACTGCACTGCAACATTTCAGTGCAAAGCTCTGCTTTCAAAGATGCGTCCAACAATGACCAAACAACACAAATTGCTCAACAAATTCAGTGTTATAGGGGTGATGGGCAAATTGAACCACCAATGTTATATTGTGGCCGGGATTCAGTTGAGGTGTTTCAAATAAATTGATTGAAATTACAGCGAAATGGATTTGACAACAGTACTATTCAACGGCAGTCATGATAAAGACCAGTGATAACTGTTTTCCGCAGCCATTTTTCTTTGGCGAGTCACAGATATGCGCGTGCAAACAACCTAAATGTGGATGGTTATGACCTGGCTGCCCCATATAGTTGCAGCATGTATCGAGATCCCAATAACCTCTATGGCTGGACAATGATGCAACCATTACCTGTTGGTTTCAGTGGATACAGTGCCATACATAAACGATATCAGCATCAACATTAACTAGAGATACTTTGAAGCTGATCTGGAATATTGGGAATACTTACATGATGTACACAACAATTATCTGTTAGTACCAGAAGCATTGTCGGTGCCTGCTAGGTGATAGTCTCCATTACAGTGCATAATCTGGATGTAAATTTACTGAATACATATAACTTGTTAAAGTCTTTTGATAAAAAACTACATATTACATGTGCCAGTGTTTGTGATTGGGAATGCATGTAACCAAAATCCATAGAGTGCTTAAATTTTGCCAGCATGCATAGATGGCTCAGAATATACAAATTAATACAGATATGTGCACAGCAGCAATCAATGAGTTTGAGAAAGATTTCTTTAAACTCATGAGCAATGCTATATTTTTAAAAACCATTGAGAATCTGCACAAAATAATTGGAGTTGACCTTGTACGTGACAGTGAACAAGACAAATTTCAAGGCTCATCGCTGATCTGGCATTTGAATCTTGGAAGATCTTTTATGGTAGACTTGTTGCTGTTCACAGAACAAAATTTGAAACAAAAAGCTCACAAACCCAATCTGTGGTGGATCATCAGTACTTGACTTGTTGAAGATGCTGATGTACGAGTTCTATAATGTCTAAATCAAACTGTTTTACCAGGCTCATGGCAAGATGCTGTACACTGACACCGACTCACTGCTGATGCATATCATAACCAATGTTATGTATGTGGACATGGCTGAACCAAGTTAAGTAAACTAATTTGCCACCAGCAATTATCTGCAAGAATACCCATTGCTCAGTAGCACCAGTAAAACAAGGAGGTTAGAAAGCTCAAAGATGAATGCTCGGGTAAACCAATCGAAGAGTATGTGGGACTTTGGCCCAAAATGTACTGAAATGTGTTTTCGGAGTGTGCTGGTGGCTGAATGTGGGTAACTGATGCACCAGTAGATAATATATATGAATATGTTACGGATTTAAATAATAATATCCTATTATGAAGTGAAGGCTGGCCTTAGTGAAAATTGGCTGGGAAAAATAAAAATGCAAAACAAAATCAATTGTGAGGTCACATCAAAACTTTCTAAAATGAAATTGACTGGGAATGTACCCATGTGACTGACCCAAACACAACATGCTTAGTTTAATGTGGCCAAACCAGGAACAAGTCACTGAATATCTAAATTATTTTGTACAACATGCAGAAGGCCACTTGTCCATCGACCTATCTTGATTTGATCATGATGGCAAAATCAGTTAAGCATTTTTGTGGTGTCTTTATGCAAAATGAACTTGCATATTGTGTATTGTACTTGGATGTGATTAGTCCAGACCGAGTCTGCCAGTTGTGCCATCATACAAAGCAATCATATTATTTATAGAAGAACTATGATGGACCTACAATGTTAAAGAAATCAAAAATAAAGAGGAGCAACAGCTGTGAGATGACATCACCAAGAGAATCAATATGATCATGAAATATAAAGTCACATGTTTAGTTGTAGTTGCTGTTTGTGGGCCCACTGCAGTAACAACTGCTTGTCTTGATGTGTCTGGAGTCGCAACCACAATAACCATTATAGGTGCACTAATCGGAATTACTGTCAGGGCTTCACAAATGGGAACTGATGTCTCATGGTGCTAGCAAATTAATTTTGATGTGATTATATTCACGAATATGTGTCCATTCAGAACTGCTTGCAGTGGAACAAAGCAGTTTCATCAACATGACCAGTAAACTCTATTCTGCATATATCAAGGATAAAATAATTAGCATGGTCAAATTCGAAACAGTGTTGATGGAAATGGAGAATCACCGACAATTACGAGAACAGATATGGAACCGCATAGCTGATTTACTGAAGAAAAGTCAAGTAAACAATTTTTTCTTGGGTGATTAATAATTCATGGGTTGCACATGGTATGTGGCTTGCTTGCCAAAATAGGCACAAGTCATGGGGAATAGAAGCTGTGATGTACATCAGAAACAAAAAAAAAAAGCAACAAAAATAGTTGCAAAACAATATAATCACACTACTTAACATTTACAAAACCCCATAATTCTTTGTCCTCTTGTGTAGTAAGGAATCTTTTGGCTGGAGGTGGAAGCTCTCCACTTTGAATTCTTCCATGGTAGTAACCTATTAAATTCTCTGCTTTTCATACTTGTCAATACAAATGTATATTTGTGTCCTTTTGCATCTAAATATCCTTATGGATTTGTACTAATTGCCTTTAGTTTGAAGTTTCCTGTGTAACTTCAGGTTCCTTCTCAATAGGTTTTCTGTCATATTTTATATAATAGTGTTTTATTTTCAATTCTAAAGTTCTTTCTTTCCAACTAATATTGCAGTTCACTCATTCCAAGTCCCTTTTTATTTTTCTCTTTATATAGGTGGAGAAATAGGCCTGAAAGACTATATTCTCTAACAAAAGAATCATCTCCTAGCAAGCATTGCCGGGGCCCCAAGTGGCAGAGTAGTCTAAAGCGCTCTCCGTTATGGATCACTGCCATCTCACCTCTTTCTGCATGGGTTCAAGTCTCAGATTCCGCCAATGTGGGTATGTGAGAAAGCTTGCCAGTAGCTTCTCATGGGTTGGTGGTTCTTTTCGGGGTTTTCCCGGGTTCTCCTCCACCATTAATATTGGCCACCATGTATAGCCTATCTTGTGCTGAAAAATGGCGTTAAACCCTAGAACAACAACAACAACAACAACAAGCATTGCCACATCCACTTCAGAAGCAGAAACTGTTGCTACATGCTTTCTTCAAAGACACTGACCAATGGGAATTACACACCAAATAAATTAACCCATAATTTATCAGAAAATTTCTTGATAGGTACTGATGTTAAACTAAAATTTGGATAACAAGGATACAACTGTCTGAATATAGTATGCTTTGAAAATGCAAAACTTTATAAGGACAGTGAAAATATTTAGAATATATTGGCAAAATTTTACAGGAGTCAGAGAAAAATTGAGAAACCAGTCTCTATCGATCTGAATGTTGAAACATGGCAGTGTCTTGACCCAAAGAAGGTTAGTGCCATTAAAGAATGGCCAGTTCTCATTAATCTCAGTGATGTTCACTCCTGGACAGGTTTCTGTACCTACCTCAGGCATCCATACTAAAGTCTGCTTGCAAGGCAAAACGTTTACCTGTGCTGGCTCACCTTGATTTCTCAAAGCCTTTCCTACTTGGCATGGATGCAAGTGATTTTGCAATGGGTGCAGAGTTGTCACAAATATCATCTAAGGGACAAGAGAAAGTTATTTGCTGCTTGAGCCACTTTGTCACTAAGCAGGAAAGGTGCTACTGTTTGACAAGAGTTGTAAGTTGTGATGTATTTTGTAAAATACTTCAGGCATTATCTCTGGTGTTACATAGCTCCTTACACTGGCTTCTTAATATCAAATATCCAGAAGGTCAGGTGCATTGAAACACTTCCCGTCTATAAATCTAATACTGAACATTTTTCAGGGAAACAGCCTAAAAATACCAATGCTTTGAGCAGGCATTCTTATAGGTGGTGTGGATACGAGTTTGGTTTCGCACATCCAAAGATTCAAGATGGTAACAGACTCAGATTATAAATCAGAATAAAAGCACTCACTTGGTCAGATGTTGAGTTGCTTGTTTACATTATCAAATCACTATGGGCATAATGGGACATGCTTCTCATGAAATAAGGTTTTCTCTTTAGAAAATGGGAAAATTTTGACAAGGTCATTATGCATTAGGCAGTGATCTTGTACAGAGATAGAAGGAATATTCTTATTTGCTACCATGACAGGAAATCTGGTGGTCATCTGGGCATTGGGAAAAATTTAAGCAAAGTTGGGCAGAGTTATTACTGGTCTGTTTACAGAGGGATGTGACATAGAATATAGCAGATTGTGAAACTTTTGTATGTTGAAAGTGACTCATCAAGTGTAAAAGAGCTCAGATGCAAGTAATTCATTGCGGGTTTGCCCATGGAATGCATAGCTGTATTTATCATGGGAGCTCTTCCTGAAAAAGAGCAAGCAAATAAATACATTCTTGTGCTGTCAGATTACTTCCTGTGTGGAATATGACTGCCAAGACAGTAGTTTACACAATAGGAGAAATTATTGTTTGATTGGGTGTACCATTGGTAATACACTCAGACCAAGGATGACAATTTGAAATCTGTTTACCAAAGACTGCAAATGCTTGATATCCACAACACAAGAATGACTCAATTTTATCTGCAATCAGATAGAATGGTAATAATAATAATAACAAATTTAGAATGTAAATATATTGATCTGTGATAAAAAAAATCATGTCTAACCATTGTAAATCAATGCATTGTGTTAAAGCAATCTGATTGATGATTTATTCTCATAATCAACAAGTTATCATTTTGTTTTTGTTTGTTTTTAAATATGGGACACATTTCTTGCAGGCATAGGTAATGTCGTGATTTTCAGCTCATCTTAAATTGGCCATTTTAATAAGCATCCCCATATCAAGGTTGTGATGGTTATGAATGGACTCGTCATGTGATAGATCATGTGGTAACTGGGGTAAAGGCCAAAGCTGAATGGATTGGAGATTCTGGTCTATCATCTTCAGAGCAAGACACTAATAGATAAAGCAAAAAGGTAAAGATAACACTGAGATAAACAAAAGTAGGCTTGGAATGAATTGCCTGAATAAGGACTTCCTGGAAACCATTCACGTGAATTTAAACAAAAAAGTTAAGACTAAACATCTGAAATTAGAGCAAGACTCTACAGAATCCCTGCCTTCACACCAAGTGAGAGAAACCGAACAAATTTACATAGCTAAAACAAACACATATGTATAGAGAGATGATTTATTTGGTAGGTGTTGCTGTTTCTCTTCTCATTTGGTCAAAAAGTATTTTTCCATTTCTTTTAATGCTGACACTGACAAAATGTCAAAACCTGTGCAAGCATGAAATTAGAGAGGAAGAAAATAATTACAAATAGAGGACATGACAAGACTTTGTCCAATCCAATTTTTCAAGTAATAGTGCTTTTCTGGCAATAAACAGCATGTGTAATGCCAAGAAAATACACCACCAAAGTGTGCAAGACACACACTGACACTGCCTGGAGACACAAAACACAACTTTGATCAATTGTTATGTATGTCTATATTGTGCTTAATTATTGTCCATGGTTTTAGATTGTAAGGGTCATTTTGAAACAACATACATTTATTACATAGCTAACTTTTGTACACGAGTATAGATTAAACTTTAAGATAATAATTGTAAACATGTTCACTTGGATCTGAGTTCTGGACATTGGTTTTCCTCTTTGTTTACCCGATTTCTGACAAGTAGGCTTCAACAATTTAAGTAAACAGAGCTGACCTTGTTTAAAAATTTATGGACATTTCATTATGACAGTATTTTCAAAAAATGGTTATTGCAACATAGATCAAGTGGGGATATATACAAGGTTGTTTACATCTGAATTATTCATAACTATTTTTACATCTGTATAGTGGAAACAGACTTTCAGTTGTGTTCAGTTATAATTTGAGAGGATTTAATTAAATTATCATTTGGAATTACAATTAAATTGAGATGGACTTTGGAACAAATTTGCTATTATAGTTATTGTGGAATTTATTCAAGGACATTCTGGATTATATCACTGAGACACATCAAGACTATTAGTATATTAGCACATTCAAGGTTATTTGCACATCAGCAAATTCAATATTGTAATTCATTCGGAACACTCTGTACTTTTGGACTTGTGATACAAGTCTCTCCTCTTTCTCCAGTTGCATTTGCATTTATTTCTCTTTATTCTTTTTCCAACTGCATTTGGTTTTCTTTTTTCTGTAAATTTGTTTGTCTCACTTCTTTCTGTAACTGCATTTTTCTCTCTTTCCATTTTATCTAATTGTACTTGTTTCTCCTCTTTCTCTTTCTGTAACTGCATCTTTATTTAATTACATCTTCCTTAAAGCTCAAGATTTATTAACTGAATTTCATTCTTGTATGTTAATTTCAATTCCATAATTTGTAAGTTAAGAATCAGATGGAGACCGACTAATCAAATCCAAAGCACATTTAGCCAAAACATTCTTTTCCACCAAATATTGGATCAAAGTAGTTTTTATTTCTTGCTTCATTAAAGAAGCCTTTGTTTCAGAAAGATTATATTTTTGGCATGCTGAAGCAATTCATTCCTTTTCAAGGAGTCTAACTGTTCCAGGGTAGGATTTGAAATGAATATCTCCACTTTAGTTGACATTGTAAAAGCTTGTTGGTTTCACTTAAGATTTCTACAATATGAAGTAAGACCTGGGACTTAGAAAATTCCAAAAGAAAGTGAATCAAAATTTTAAACAGTTTTTTTGAAATATTTTAGAGAAATTTGTATCCTGGACGAGCCCCCAATTTTCTGTTTTGAGTCTATGCTCTTAAAATAAGTAACAGAAAAGAGTGAAAGGCAACAAGCTTTGTAAAATTCAACAAATAATTTATTCACATAGAATACAAAGTGAAAATGAGAAAAATTGAACTTACAGAATTGTGAATTAAATCCAAAAATAATCCATGAATTACAGACTCAAGTCCTAATAATTTAAAGTGCTGAAAAAAAAAATCAGTAGAAGTTTTTTGAATAAATCCAAAACTGAAGGCGATGGTGTGTGTGTGGTAGTTTATAGAGTGTAGATGTGTTAAGTCTTTTGTTGAGTCAAAGTAATATAATTTCAGGTATGAATTCACTATAAATTCCCAAATTCCAGCATACATCTCTGTCCAAGAATTTTATCCAAGCACTATTGTATTTTTTGAGAAAATAATCACTTGAATTCAAGAATTTGAAGAAATAAAATTTGCTACCCAAAAATGAAATACTAGACACAACACATAATGCAACTTGCAAGTGCTAGATCATAAGGCATGCCTGAAAACAAAATCCTCTCAGGTCACAATTAGCATATCCTGTACAATATTTTCCAGGTGAACTTAAGGCAGATTTCAGATGTGATTTTAAGCATTTTCTGCCTAAACCATAACTGCTCATATTAAGGAAGCTATTGGGAATTTCAAGCGGAATTCAAGTGAATTTAGGGTGGAATTTTAGGCAAAATATGCAAATTAGTTATCCAAAGATTCTGCTTAAATAAAAAGAATCCTTCTAACATTTCCATGTAAAATAGAAATCTGCCTGAAATCTGGTAAGAAGTTTTCCAGGCAGACTTAAGGCAGGTTTCAGATGGGTTTTTGTAAGCATTTTCTGCCTAAACCAATAACTTAAAGAAGCTTAGGCAAATTTCAAGTGGGCTTTCAGTGGATTTCTGGCAGAATTTTAGGCAAAATATGCAAATTAGTTGTCCCAAGATTCCACTTAAACAAAAATCAATCTAAGATTTCCACCTGAAATAAAAATCCACCTGAAATAAATACCTAGAAATTATTGGGAATCAATGATAGATACTCACAATAATTTGTAAAATGGATCATACATTTTATTTTGACAGACATTATCAAGTAAGATTAGGTTTTTCTTGTCCACATTTTCTTTCTTGCATATAAAACCAGTACCGTGATGGCATCATTCTTGTCCTTTTCATTTTACTGAAATTTTTGTGAGATTTCAACAAAAAAATTGACCAAATTTTCAATGAAGTTCTGGTGAGACTTCAAAAAGATTTTGGCCAAAACTTTCACTGAAATTTTGGCAAGATCTCACTAACAATTCAATGAACATTTGGTGAGAATTTACTAAAATATTGTTGAGATTTCACTCAAGTTAAATTGACCATCATATAATACTTTACTGAAGTTTTAGTAATTTTTCACAGATTTTTTCAAAAGGTTTCAAATAAACAATGCATATGAATTAAACAGGACTTTATTAACCTGGGTAATATTTCAGTGTACATGAAACAAAGTTATACAGCTGAATGTACAAACTATGATGCTGTTGTGGTCACTTGAATGAGTCCTTGTTCCATAAGCAGCTGTGACAAATGTTTATCATGATAAATTACTGTTATTTTACTCTGAATTCTTACACAATTAGAATATTTTGACAATATAAACAATAATATTACTCATGCTATTGAAGGATGATTCTTCTTGGGTCAAGAAAATTCTACAAAGATACGACTATCTTTGAGAGACATGGGTATCTGGCAACATTATCAACAATTCCACATCATTGATCTATACTCTGTCCCTCCTTAAATTCTGGAAATAAATCAGTTTGGAGTTATATAACTTTGAGATGATCCAGGTTCAATTCCTTGTCATATTTAGCACATTAGCAGCTGTCTGTTAATTGTAGTTCAAATCTTTATGGCACAAATTGCAAAATGCTAGTCCTGGCATTCAATTTTTATACAGATTGACCACTTTCATTCCCACTGGCTTTGCATCCAAGCTATTCTCACTGCCATACATTTTTCAAATGGTTATTCAAACTCATTTCCCTCTCGAAAAATTCAAAACTCAATGTTATGCAAGCAGGCTTAACCCATCTGTCTCTGTTACATAAAAATTCATTGGGCAAGTACCAACTTTTGACCAATCAGTATGCTCTATAAAGCGATCATCTGTTAAATAATATATCAAACAAATACTTATTCAAAGGATCAATGTGGAATGGGACTGGACATAGCATTTATAAAAAAAACATAAAAAGATGGTTTCGGAGATGATATAAAAAAAGGATCATATCAAGGAAAATCGGATTCAGGTCAGGAGAAATGCAAAATTCTACTTTAAAATGGAAAACAATCTTGTTTGAGGTCAGTTCAATCCAATTCAAGTTAAAAAAAAACAACAACAAAAATTAAAAAAAACCCCCTAAAAACAAGGAAAGATGTGGAAAGAAGTTATTGTTCACAAAACGAACAATAAAATTACAGCTATCAGAAACAGGAAATATAAATGTTGCTGAAAATCAATGAAATCATACATGAAAGAAAAAATAAATTATATTAGAATAAAAGTTACTTGTTTATATCGGTAAAGTAATATTTCTTATTGGTAGTTTTTATTAAAATGTCAGTGAGATTACAACCACAAAGTATCACTATATTTTCAAAAATTTTGGCAAAATCTCAATCACAAATTCTCACTGATATTTTCAGAAATTTTGGCAGAGTTAGTGAAATTTCAATTACAAAATCTCACTTATATAGTCACTGACACTGTCGAGTTTTTGGTATTTCAAAGGAAATGGAAGCTCCCAATGTAAAAAAGCAGACAGGCTTATATAGTCCCTAACAGAGCAAACAGGATGCTCATTGTTCTTATTTGCATCCAATATTTGCAACGTCTAGTTTAAATATTTCTAAAACTGAACACATAAAAAGGAAGAACTCTTGCACACGTGTTCTGAGAGATTAGCTCCAAAATTTGTGGAATTATTAACATTATCTAAGATAGTGAGCTATATCACATCTGTTGCTTGAAAACATGGGCTTGCTCATGAAAATATGGCAACCATGTTACTAAAGAATCTCCCATTTGATTCGAAATGCCAAAAGAAAATCTCCCATTTGATTCAAAATGCCAACAACTTGATAGTGTTGGGCCTACCTGCTGACAATCAGGTTAGAAATTATAAACCATTGAATGAAATGACTAAGTTTTGTGCATTTATTATATCACTGAAGCCATTTGTTTTTGAAATCGTTAAGGATACAAACAATCGAGATTGTGAGTACTATAATCTAAGCAATCTGTCCAATCATTGCAATCCTCACTTCATGTACAAAGAATATTTAAGTTTACAAAGATAAAAGTCCAGTTTAATTGAAAAGTAAATAAATCAATCTTAAATACAAGAGATGTGAAATTCAAAAATTTAATTCAAGATCGTTATTTAGGTAGTAAAATACAGTGAAGACTATTCTTTTATGATTGAACAAAATATGCCTGGCATTCCTAGATCAAATTGTGCTAGAATATTTTCAGTAACTTTTGATAACAGCCATTGTACCACCTCACCCACATTGTACAATCAAAAGTTACTGATAACATTTTAGTACAATCTGATCTAGGATTGCCAAGCATATTTTGTACAGTTTTTCATTATGATGTCTTAATTTTGTTACAAAGAAATACAAGTCCTTGACAATTAGCTGATCAGACCACATTTTTCAGGTAAAAAGTCACTACTGGATTAAAGTACCTTATTCTCATATTCCCTTTGACCAGCTGATTTTGCTAGATATCCCTACATGCCAACCATTATGCTTTTGGTATAATCATTAAGCTTTTTCACCAAATTATGTTTTATGATTGCCTGTATATGGATTACACTTTTATCGTACATTACAAAATAAAATAAAGCACACACACGCACATGCACATACGCACACACACACCCTTAATACTTTCTTTTGTTATAAGAGTCACAAAAATTTCAGGGAAGGAAAACAAAACAAAACACATATATGTTGAAATTATTTGTTTCATGAAATAATAAAGAATATACAATTGAAATCAATGCCAATTATTCCTGTTAAATGATAAAAGGTTACAGAAATAAACATGAACACAATCTCTTGCTTTGATGTCAACTAGAACACTTTTCAAAAGAATCTGAGACCAAACAGAAGGCTGATCACAAGTGGGCCTGATACTGCCAATCTGGCCAACATAATGTGAGAGTTAACCATTTCACTATGCAAGTTTATACAGTATTGTTATCTATCTCCCAAACATTATATGTTGACTTTACTCCTTTTACTATATCCTTTCTAAAGATTTACAGAAACGAATGAGAAATAGATCTGGAGAGGTGACAAGCAAAACCAGTCAGATACAAGCCATTAAAATAATAAGTTCTGATCTCACTCATTGCAAAACTTGACTATGATAAATATAAGCTACGATGAAACTTAAACCAAAATGAAATTTGATCACCAGAGTGGTAATGAACTCAGCCAATTCAATAGAAGATTACTTCCTTATTATGTGTAGATCTTGCCAATGATCAAACTCAACCAATACTGGGATATTATAAGACTGTTTACAAAGTTTGATCACAATCTGACCTGAAATAGAGTTGCTAGATTAATGACAGCATATCAGACACAAGGTCATGTCATTGATATGCATGAATTTCTTTCATAACCATAATAATGAGTTCTTGATGAGACTATTTACCATGTTTGATAAAAATCCTTTCATATACAGTCTTTGGAGAGGTAAAAAATATCTTAAACAGATTACAAGATCATCTCATAAATAAACGTATTAATAAAAACCATGCAACATCTTAAGAAATTAGCTTATTTATCTAGTTTGATTAAAATTGGGTGAGAAGCAGTAAAGAACTCAGCCAGTGAAATGCAAGATCACCTCATACCATAATAAAACATTATATATATATATATATAACAAGTCAATATAACAACTTCAATAATAATGTGATCACGAACAGATTCATTAAAATGCTGACAAGCTCAACTGATCCAATGCAAATTCACTCCATTCAAGGATATGAATCTTGTTCATAACTGTACTTGTTCAAGAACATAATGATTTCAGCCTATAGACTAAATTTAACATAAAACCCAAGCCCTGCCAATAATAAATAAGACTGACTCAGTATTTTGCAAGGATAGTGTGCATTATCATTCGAGTGAGCTTTTGACCATATGAGCCTAATATGAAGATGGATCAATATCTATCAAAAGAATTGAAGAGTTGTAACAGGTTCAGCTAATCAGATGTAAAATGAACTGTTTAGTGCGCATGAATCCCACTCATTATGAACTCATCGGAGATCTTGATGACATAGGCATACATTCCAAGTTTTATCAAAATCTGGATCAGTAACAAAATCAGATAAATAGATGTAAGAATATCTCATTACTCTACAAGAAGCTTGTCTATTAATGAAACCATCCAATATCATGATGATGCAGACTGACCCTGCTATAAATAGCACACTGTTCTAACACAAATTTGGATATAACATGATCGTGATGTGACTTCCAATATTTCATATGCATGTACAGTGTGACCCCGATATAGCGCGCTCTGTTATAATGCGAATCGGATATAACGCGATCGTGGCGTGGCTCCCGAAATTTCATATACATGTATTTTTCTTGTGCACAAAATATTCTTATAAAGTAAGAAAAAAACCGTAAAAAGTTGCTTAGCATTTTGGGGAAGAGATCTCATATGAATGATACAAGATGATCGTGGCAAGGTTCCTGTAATTTTATATGTATTTTTCTCGTACACGAAAAAGTATTTTTTTCTTCTTAAAAGTAAGAAGAAGAAAAAGAAAAAAACGCATAAAAAGTTTATTCTGGGATCGCGTAGGTCTTCGCCAATGTCGCAAACTTGGATTGTTTTTCCTTATTGGCTGCAAAACATACCATGTGGCTTTTTTATTTATTGGCGACATTGTTGGCTGTTTAAACTTTTATATATAACCATTGGTTTGGAGTGCAGAAATTCAGAGGCCCCATGAAAGGAAGCCGCAAACTGGATATAAAATGCACTGAAATTTATCTATTGTTACATAAACAAATTCTTTGTCCATACTGACAAACCAGCTAAATAGTGCATTGTTACATCATAATCCGCTTATCTTGACATCTCGCATGAGTTCTGTATGTTGTGAAATATCCGCTTTTTTGTTGCTGACATTTCTGGTAACGGAGACCAACTGGACGAGGCATTGTCTTGCAATCTATCTGTCATCGGATTTTCGTCCGCTCGCTAGTAATTAATATATTTACAAAGACTGAAATTTGTATGTGGATGGTAAGTAAAATTCCTCTTCTTTTCACTCAGAATTAAATCCTTCAGAACACTCACGTTTTCTGTAATAATCCCTGTCAACAGAACACCTGCATCTCTATCGTCCATTGACCCTTTGCTAATTTTCAGACGCATGTGTGGAAGGCAGTATCACGCTGCTACCACAAATGTAAAAATTTTAAAAAAAAATACATCTTACTTATTGATTTATTCAGTAGGCATGGAGGGACAGTAACTATAATAGTCTAAACAATGGCCAATTCCTTTTTAAAAATGTACCCAGATAAAATAGTTTGCTGAAATTTCAAAGGAAATAGATTACCTTTGAGGCACTGACTGTTATGAAAACGTACTCAGCAAATGGAAAAACTACCAGTCTCCATCATGCAATACAATTATTTGATGTTGCCGCCACAATAAGAAATGGGCATTCGTTTGGTTCTCCTAAGCTGTCCTTTAGCGGCGACTTAAATAGCACATGCACCCTTCATCAAAGAAAGCTGCCTACAATCTTTCAATAACCGCAAAGAACTTTTCTTCAAAGGATATCAGTACCAAACTTAAATAAAAGTGATGGAATCTGATGGATTTTTGCATTTTCCAACGTGACTGGAACATGTTAACTGTGCTGTGAAAGTTTCCTTTTTGTAGAGAAACAGTTTATGCTATGAACGCTGCCACCGGCGGCTTAAAATGCAAACTAACTTTTACCGACTTGGAATGTACTTTAAAGTAAATGTGTTTCGTCATTCGTTACGTGATTGTGCTATGTTTTTCCACTGAATTCAGACCAATATGACCTGTCACAAAATTAATGAATATTTTAAAGCTGTGTGTGCTTATTTTCGATGGAATCACATGTATTGTGGATTTAATGTACATGTATATGATGAGGTTCGCAGGTGAGTACACAGTTTTGATACTATATTCATGCTATACATTAGACATTCATATATAAACAGGATTCACGTATGTGTACCAATTCTTGATTCTCTAAATAAAGTAAACTATTCTATTATGTCTTCTCTGTTTTCACTACAGGTGTATTTCTCATTTAATAAGCATCAATTTAAGATGGTAACTGTATCGATGAATCACGTATTTTACCGCCCGCATTTATTACCCACCCACCCCCACAATTTTTTGGGGGGTACATTTATTTCAGCTAACTGACTTGGTTGCATATAACACAGTTCGGTATATAACGCGGTTGGATTCTATGGCTCCCAACTACTGTGTTATAGCGGGGTCACACTGTATTGTTTTTATACACAAAAATAAATTTCTGTTTTCTTCCTAAAAGTAAAAATAATAAAGTGTAAATGTTTATTGTCATTTTGGGGATGGTGTATGAATTCTAATATAAGACGATTGCATCATGACTCCTAAAATTATGTATGTATGTATTTTTCTCGTACATGAAAAAATATTTTTCTTCTTACAAGTAAGAAAAATAACATGTAAAAAGCTTATTCAGGTATCATGCTAGGCATCACCAATGTCACAAATTGCAATTTTTTCCCCCTTATTGGTGACAAAATATACCATCTGCATTTCTTTTGTGACAACATTGTTGGCTGATTAAAACTGTACATACAATCTTGGGTCTGGAGTGGAAACATTCAAATGCACCATGAAAGGAATCAGCAAACTTGAATATAAAATGCACTTGAATTTATCTATTGTTACATAAACAAACCTTTTGTTCATATTGACAAACCACCTTAACAGCGTGGTGTTGTTTCATAATCTGCTTATGCTGACATCTTGCCTACTGTATGATGTGATCCACACAAATAGTCATACCACCAAACTAGTTAAAATCGACCAACCTTTAAGGGCAGGAACAGGAACGATACAACTGACCAAACAACAGCAATTTTAAAAAAATGTACTTAGAAAAAATAGTTTTGTTGAAACTTCAAAGAAAACTGATTACCTCTGAGGCACCAATTGTTCTGTATAAATACTATGCAAATAACAAATTCAGTCTCAATGTCCTACAATTACACTGGTCAACAGTGAAATCATTACTGACTTGAAAAGGCCCTAATCTGTAGTATTTTGGTGTGCCGAACACGAATATAACCGTGAAAAATTTGTATTGGCTCTCGTTTTGAAGATATTCATATACCTCATTTTCTATGTTTCACTGTGTAAATTTCTCCAGTAGGACTGCAGCAACATCCGGAATAATGATGTAACATTGCATAATACCATCATGCTCACATCATCCACAGTTGATTGCATCATTTTCTGATGCAATGCAATACTAATGCCATGCGGCTGCTGAAGTAAGTTGACGTCAGCAGTGTACTATACATGTGTAGGCCTATTATACTAATGCCAGGCGGCTGCTGAAGCTGACGTAAGCAGTGTACTATATAAAGCCCAATCAGATAGGTTCAGCATTTAAAATATTTTAGACATTGTGCGAGACAGTTCAAGCTACTGTTACATAAAACTTATTATTTTATCCATTTACGTACAATAAAGAACAGTAATGCCTCGAAAGTGTGTTAATACCGCGGACAATTTTTGCTATATTTGTGGGGAAGTGACATTTGCCAACCAGAAGAAAAATATCAATTCTCAAGTGAAGAAGGCATATCATCTTTACTTCCGATGCAAGGTTGGTGACCAAGACAAGCCTTGGGCTCCGCATATATGCTGTGCTACATGTACAACACAGCTTTCACAGTGGTTGAATTGCAAAAGGTCATCAATGCCGTTTGCAGTCCCAATGGTGTGGAGAGAGCCAAGCAACCACCTAAATGACTGTTACTTCTGCTTGGTTCCTCCTCTTTCCGGCGGAATAACGAAGCGAAAGAAGTCGAGAATAGTCTACCCAAACATTCCGTCTGCATTGAGACCAGTTCCACATGGTGAGGGACTTCCTATTCCAGAACCTCCAGCAGAATATTCTCTTGATTCATCTGACGAAGACAAAGGTGAGTCGACCTGTTCTTCTCCTGGTCCATCAGCATGCAGTGATCCAGATTTTCACTGTGGTGCATCATCAACCCCACACAGAATAACACAGGAAGAACTAAATGACCTGATTCATGATTTGGACTTATCAAAGAACAAGGCAGAATTGCTAGGATTAAGACTCCAACAATGGAATCTTCTAGAAGAAGATGTCACAATTACTGCATATCGAAAGCGCCACCAGCAATTGGAGCCTTTCTTCAGAAAGGAAAGTAATCTGATATTCTGTTCCGATATTGAGGGCCTCATGAATGCTTTAAAAATCACTCATGACCCACAAGAATGGAGACTATTTGTGGACTCTTCGAAACTGAGTCTCAAGGCTGTGCTTTTGCACAATGGAAACATTCTTCCATCTATTCCAGTAGCGTATGCTGTCCACATGAAAGAGACATACGATAACTTAAGGCAGCTACTGAATTCCATTGAGTATAACAAGTACAGCTGGCACCTCTGTGGTGATTTGAAGGTAGTTGCCCTTTTAATGGGACTGCAGCAAGGATATACAAAATACATGTGTTTCTTATGCGAGTGGGATAGCCGAGCAAGGGAAATGCACTACATGAGGAAGGAATGGACTCACAGGCAGAATGTAGCCATTGGAGAGAAGAATATCCAACACCCAGCTCTGGTTGAGGCTCAG
Source organism: Sinohyriopsis cumingii (assembly GCA_028554795.2). Lineage (NCBI taxonomy): Eukaryota > Metazoa > Mollusca > Bivalvia > Unionida > Unionidae > Sinohyriopsis > Sinohyriopsis cumingii. Next base: position 3,589,720 of record JAPYKE020000047.1, read on the forward strand.
AAAATCTTGCTACCACCCCTTCACATCAAACTAGGTTTGATGAAGAACTTCGTGAAAGCCATTGACCGGACTTTGCCAGCATTCCGATACCTGCATGAAAAATTCCCTCGACTCAGCGAAGCAAAGATTAAAGAGGGAGTTTTTGTGGGTCCTCAGATTCGAGAGCTTTTCAAAGATGACCGGTTCAACAACTTGCTGGAAGGTGACGCGAAACAAGCATGGAATGCTTTTCGCCTAGTTTCTACAAACTTCCTCGGAAATGTTAGGGCAGAAAACTATAAGGAACTAGTAGAAGACATGTTGATGAAGTATAAGAAACTTGGCTGCAATATGTCTCTAAAGATTCACTTCCTTCATTCCCATTTGGATTTCTTTCCTAGCAACTGTGGTATTGTTAGTGATGAACACGGCGAACGTTTTCATCAAGATATCGCAACAATGGAACAAAGATACCAGGGAAAATGGTCCACTACAATGCTGGCTGACTACTGCTGGACACTCCTCAGAGATGCTCCCGAACAGCTGTACAAGAGACAGGCGAAGAAATCTAAGATGTAGTCAATGACTTGATTTTTTATAGGTAGGCTATTACAGTTGACCTTTTACTATTGGAATGCATTTCGTTATGTAAACATTAATTTCTTGCAGATTACAAAAAAACTAGAGCCAATTTTGCAATTTGACTGTCATATTCGTGTTCAGCACATAAAAATTGATAAGAATTAACTAATTTTATTTCAGTAACATGACTTTTGTAAAAATTTGTTGTCCAGTGTTATTGGATGTTGCCGCCAGAATAACAAATGGCCATTTCTTTGGTCTTCCAAAAGTTTTGTTTTTAAGTTGCAATTTCAGTAACACATGCACTCTACATCAAAGCAAGCCCACTACAATCTTCAATAAAAAATAATGCAGCTTTCATCACAGGAAGTCAGCACCAAACTTAAATAAATGCAATGGAATATGATGGACTGATTCATGATGTTTATTGCGCCGTTAAAGTCTCCTTTTTGCAGGAAAAACATTTACGCTTATGATCACTACAAAATGGCAGCATAAAACACAATAAAATTTACAATCTTCTGAAACCTTAGAAATCTGGCAATCAAGTTACTTTTCTATTTGTTTACGTTTTCATTTCCCTATGAATAACCTCATCTCCTGGGTAGCCTCTGCAAGATGGTAGCTGTCTCCAGCTGACCAAAATCTAGGCCAGTTTAAGTACATGTATATGTAGCATGTAAACAACTAAAGCCGTGTGCTACTGGTGACAATATTGATGTGAATTGTTTAGTGATGTTTTTGTAGACATTGGGATATAGATCAAATGAGGACTACCAGATTTTTCATGCTATTTTTGTTCTAACTGGATGCGACTTGTACATGAATTTTATAACATGTGATCTACACTTAAATTCATGGATTTTTCATATACATCTAAAATACTTAACACATCATGGATTGTACTATACAAATAAAAGTCAATATACAAGTGAATTTCAGACTAATTTTGTCTTCATTTAATGAAAAGCACATATTTTTGTGCCACTTTCACTACCACCCTATCCCCATCTTTTGGTACATGCATCATTTTCGAAAGCTAACTGACTTGTTTGCTTATAACATGGTTCAGTATATAACATGGTCGGGTTCTATGGACCCCAACCACAATGTTATAGTGGGGTCACACTGTACAAGCCCATATTTCAAGTTGATCAGAAATTTAGATTCCAGTGGGGTAACAAGCTCAACTAAAGATATGGAAAATCACCTGATTAGTATGCATGGATCAAGCTCATTATTTGACTGCGATCTTAATTATAAAAACATACATTTCAAGTCCGATCAAAACTGGTTGTGAAATATGGCCTCCAGAGTGGTCACAAGTTCAACCAATAATAAGTTGCAAGATCACTTCATTAGTATGACTGGATCTTGCTGATTATTGAACTTCTCTGAGATTTTGATTAAGGAATCAGATCATAAGGACCAATTCCAGAGTATTAACAAGCAACTGTTGATGGACAGACCATGCATGACGGATACAGGGCCAATTCATATGCTCACTTGGCTTTATGACCAAATAAGCTAACAACAAACTGTAAAGGAACAATCATGTATCTGTCTGTATAAAACACAGGCTGCTGTGCATTAAAATTATAAATCAAATTTTTGATCCAGAATATGAACTTTTACCCACTGTGTCTAGGGGGAAGAAGCTTTTCATGAATTTGTCTGGTTACTGGTGTTGTTACACTGTTATAAAAATTTATATGCACAAGAAAACATATTACCAAGAATGTATGGTAGATCTACACACATTTCTTACAGACCCAAGAACTTTGTGATTCAGGAATTGTTTATATCCATGGTTTGTATTCATCCAGACCAATGAAAGTTAGGTTTCCTGGCAGACACTTTAACTGGATCAGTAAAATTGTCCCGATTTATTTATGGAAGACATCTACAGTCAATCCAACCAGACCGCCTCTTCTGAAAAGTCCTTGCAACTCCACCATGTCACTTTAGTCTTCCCAAACACCAACACTTACAGTCAAGATTTGGCTTTCATGAAAAAAGACTGCAAAACAATTGTTATAGTAGCAGTTACAAATGAATGAATGGATATATCTTAAATAATATATAATGCTGATTCTATTTCATTAGATCAAATGAGACCACAAATCGAGATTATAAAGAAGAGAACATGCACATGGTATTAATTAATGCATGTGCAAAATCTTTGACATTTTTTCCCATCCAGGTCATATGGACTTAACTATGTTACTTATTTATACTATTGTTATGTATATTTAATTTTTATGATTTGTTCGCTTTTCTTAATGATTATATACTATATACATTTGTATTTAGTACCTGACCTTGTCCTAAATCAAGTTCACTATGTTATAGACTAATGCATAGCTAATATTTCTCTCTGAGTGTGATTAAATATTCAGATCATTATTAATGTAAACAGTTTACCTGAATTTGAGTTAAAAAATGATTCTTCTTGTCTTCAATTTTTCATTTGGATGGATTTATTTATTCAAATTATTATTCACTGGAAATACAAAGTGCTCATCAATAATATTCTCAAACTGGAACATTAATTTGGAATTATAGTGAATTCAGACAAGAAGACTGATACATGAAAAGACTCAAAACAAATCACCACAATCCAGGCCACTGGCATTTAGAGACTACTAGCACATCAAAACATTCAATATTGGAACTTATTTGGAATACCACTGGAATTCAACTGGAACTTTGTACACTTGGACTTGTGATAGAACTTTTAGGACTATTTGGGATTTGATTCACAATACTGTATGTTCTTTTTAAATGTTCACTGTGTATTCTGGGGAAATAAATTTACTGGCTGAATTTTAAAAACTTGTTGGTTTTTACTCTTTCCTGTTACTTACTTCAAGACCATAGAGTCATAGCACTATTTTTGTCTTTAAGTTTACAATTTCAGGTTTTCTATAATTTAATAAAATAATGACAGATGCATCTAGAATCTGTTACAGAATCTAAATCATCACCCTACTTCATCAGAGTGAAAGCCAGCTGGAACCTGAAAAATGGCATGCACAAATTTGAGATAAAAACCCAACAAAGGCAAAAATATTGTATCTAGTTTTGTCAATTGCAGATATGCCAGTCCTTGAACATGCTTATCATGAATTAGTTAATTGATCAAGATGCAAAAACATAAACATGATAAAAAAAGATGAGTAATCACGAGTAATTATTGCTTTTGAAATGTATTTATCACATTAAAAACCATCTCCACCATGGTTCATTTTAAGTCCAGAGCTTTTGACATGTATTCCTGCATGGTCTAATAAGTGAAGTTAATTCATTGTCCATTGTATCATTCATCATCCATACAATGTTTGCAAATACAGTCTTTTAATATGGGATGGTAGATGGAAAGGGTCCTTGCCAATTTTGGGTACAAGTATCACTTATCATGATGGCAATACGTAACCAGTTTTATTGAAAATATTTTCTGGTGTATTAAGTGTATCTGGTGTTCAGAAATTGTCACTTGCTGATGGTTAGATCTAAGGATGAGAAGGATCCTGTGGAGGGTTGTACCATATATACATTCTAATAAATAGAGTCCAACTGCAAACAATGCTGATCCCAATCTGCTATTGCATCAGGCATTGGCAGATCACCTCTCCAGTGGCCTAAGTGGTTCAAGTGTTGCTGATCTGAACATCTGCCAGATCCATACCAAAGACATTAAAATGGTACTAGCAGCTGCCTCACTTAGGCACTCAACATCAAGAGGTTAGTGTTAGGACTGGTCAGCCTGGTATCAGGATAATGTGACTGGGTAGGATGTTACATGTCTGCAGCATGATACCCCAGTGCTAGACATACTATATACTGCCACACTGCTGACACTGTAGTGATATGACTAAAATTGTATGTCTTTTTGTGTGTAAAAAGTATTAAAGCTATGTTAAAAATCTAAATCACAAACACACACACACACTGGCAGATCAGGGACTATATTGTTTTGTTTACTCCTATCAACTGTAGAGGCTTAGATCTGCTGTTGCATTATGCAATGGCAGATCTAGGTTTGTACAGTTTGCAACTGGACTGAACTTATAAGCAAGTATTGGCAGTAGGTCGGTAAGTGTAAGACTTATACAAGAAGGTCCGGACCAGCAGGATGAGATCATGATCAATGCATCATTATAAAGAGTATCACTTTGAACCTATGGCCAAAAGGCTGAACAAACATTTCACAGAAAGAAATGACTTAGCCCAATAAAAATTTCATTCTAACAGCATTTTAGGACCGCTCCGGTGGCCTAAGTCTTAGTGCATCCATCTCAGATGCAGGAGGTCGTGGGTTCAAACCCCCACTGAGTCATACCAAAGCCTTATTAAATAAATGGTACTAGCAGCTACCTCTCTTGGCACTTGGCATTAAAATGTTAGTGGTAGGACTGGTTGGCCTGGTGTCAAGATAATGTGACCGGGTGGGACGTAATGCTACATGTCTGAGGCATAATGCCCCACTGCTATCACTATAAACTGCCACACTACAGACATCATAGATTATGACTGCTTAAGGCAAATTCTAGTTTAGCTAATTCAGGGAAAGCCAGGAACTGCCCTCAATGTCATAAATGGCCTCTGGCTGCATTGGCAGAATTTGTCACCACTGAAGAGACCGGTGTATGAAATCCTACAGTAATCGGCATACATCCTGAGAATTTAGGATTCTCTCCCGGGCCATGCCTTTCCCAGAAAAAGCTGTCAACACTTATAGAAGGTTTTAGATGAGGACAGGCTGGTGTCCAACATTTACCTTCACTGCCAGAAGAGCTCTATCTTGAGTACTGGTCATTTTACTCTGAGACTGCAAATGAATTTGGCCTTTCAGCTGCATTAGCAGTATCATGAAAATCGGCAGAACTGTTGCTTATTTACTGATGTCACTTTTCAATCTCAGTCAATATTATTATATTTTATCCTTACCTTTTATTAAACTGTGTGCTTTCATCGCAGTCATGATGTTACATAGTCACAGATTACCTTCTTAAAATGGCCACCAGGGTGCTAATACTGGAGATTAGATTGGCATCATTTTCAATGAGGACCAACCAGACACCATAAGTCTTTTGGTGAAACCCCCATGTTGATATGACTTTTCATTGAAGAGGAATAGCAATAACAAGATTTTCAAGATGGCAGCCATGGTAGCCATATTGAACATGTCAGAGTGGAACATTTTTCTTCAAGACCAACTAGATATCATAAGAAGTCTTTTAGTGACAGACCCATGATGATATACCATAAATTCAGATGGAGCAGAAACAGTTGGCTGATATTGTGACAGTACTATATGTCCAATTGGTACCATTTAATTTCAGACCAGTAAATTCTGGGATGAATGTGCATGTGTCAAGTTTGATGGCAATCTTTAAGTAGTTTAGGAAAAGTACTGATAACAAACTAATGGGTGGACTGACAATGGACAATCATATTATTATATGTCAACCCTGTGTTTAATAGTACTCTACGTAGACACCAGCATGATTGACTCCGGTGATTACTGACCAGCAGGTCTCAATTACCTTGACTTTTGATCAAGGTATGCAATCATGAACTAAACTTACTGTGCAGGAACCATTAATTTTATACGAGACGTATCAACCATAACATACGATGTTTGGATCATCTAATCTACAATCTTCTTAATTAACCTAAGTGCAAGCCATTCACTTTTTGGTCAAGGGACTTACTCAAGGACAAAAGCTATTCTGCAAAACCTATATTTCTTGGAGCCATAATGGCTATGTCCTTGGACAGAGTTAACCCAAAATAAACACAACTCTTTCATATCACATCTGCAAGCCCTCCATAAACATTGGTCAAGATTTGTGGTTTAAAACTAAAAATTATGCGAAAACCAATTTTCTTTCAGTTACAGTGACCTTGATCTCTGATTTTTTGACCCCAAATCAATGGGCTTCTTTCTTTTATACCAAGTACGCAAGTCATCCACACACAAGTATTGTGCAGAAACCATTTTCCTTCTTCCAGTTGCACTGATCTTGACCTTTGATGTTTTGACTCAAATTCTGGCAAACTTCTTCCTTGCAAACCATCCACAAAGGTTAGTCTGGATATGATCTGCAGATTTAATGTTATTCTTTGGAAACCATTTATTTTTCTTTTAGTCACTGTGACCCTGACTATTGACCATCATATTTCAAAATCAATAGACTTCTTCCTTTCATCAGGTGTAAACTATCCATAAAGTTTGGTCTAGGTATGTGATATTCTTTCTGTCCTAGTAACCTTGACCTTTGGAATCCAACACTGATTGGTCAGTGCAAGTGTATGTTGCACTCATAAGCAACTGATCATTTATTATAGTATTTCTTGTGTCACACTAACCCCCCATTATCACCATCAATTTACACCAATCTCAGAAGTAACACATTCAGCCTGGAAATATAGCAGATTTAGATTAAACTGCAGAAATTGTTCATTTCTGATATGCCTTGATACACTCAGACTTGAGAAAAAGACAAACTGATGCGTGTTTGCAAGGCCTCTAAATAAGCATGATGAGAAGGCACACGTAGTTGCTGGTGAATAGTGGCATTTGATGCAAGATCACTCTTGCTGACTTGGTAAGCAGATGACACTTCAGCACTTTTTTGCTAAAAAAGACAAGAGAATTTAACAACTTTTCTCATTTGGGAGGGACAGATTTTAAGATAGTGGATAGACCATAATGTAATATGATTATGTAATGCATCAAAAGAAGAGTCGGTTGATGTGTTGCTAGAGGTTGATGTGTTGTTAGAGGTTGACATGTTGCTAGAGGTTGATGTGTTGCTAGAGGTTGATGTGTTGCTAGAAGATGATGTGTTGCTAGAGGTACAAAACAAAAATCTTTACCTTATAATAATTTCTAAACAACTTGATATCTAATTGCAATGCTTGACAGAATTCCTGAAAAGAAAAAGAAAAACTATGAGAACCTAAAATTCTAAGAAAACTGATTAAACCATAGGGATATCAGTTGATGCAATCTTTATACAAACATTGCTAACCATGAATATTTCTATGTTATACAGTACACACAACAGTAGCAAGTTAAATGATTTTCTACAGGATTGTTCACATATTAGTCTTGGCTGCCTGCCAAGAGGATGTTTCTAGTTAGAGTCTTGGCTCTCAAAAGCTGAACATTATTCAACGAGTTTCATAAGTTTAATATTAAATCATTACCCATTTGAGATTCTGTTTATCAGATAGTTTTTATTTTAATGGAAATAGGAATGAATGAAGATTAAATAATTTTTTCATTCCAACTAAGATGCAGTACCTTTCATATGTTGCACATAAAAAAGTCCCTGGAATTTTTTGCACAGTTCTATAATTAGTAACATTTGTATTTTTACCAATTATAATTCAACGAGCAACTGTCCTTCCAAAATAAAATGAATATTTGACACAAATAGCACAACTTTTAAACACAATTTCTATGTAAATTCAATATGTTGTCGCATAGTATTAGTTTGGTTAGAGAAATGTTTTATAGTGTGAGTTTGTCACTGTCAGTTTCACTTCTAAGCAGTAAAATAGCTGGATATTTGTGTAAAGGGATGATTATGGAGGGCATTCAAATAGCTGGATATTTATGTGAAGGGATGATTACAGAGGGCATTCAAATAGCTGGATATTTATGTGAAGGGATGATTATGGAGGGCATTCAAATAGCTGGATATTTATGTGAAGGGATGATTATGGAAGGCATTCAAATAGCTGGATATTTATGTGAAGGGACGATTACAGAGGGCATTCAAATAGCTGGATATTTATGTGAAGGGATGATTATGGAGGGCATTCAAATAGCTGGATATTTATGTGAAGGGATGATTATGGAAGGCATTCAAATAGCTGGACATTTATGTGAAGGGATGATTATGGAGGGCATTCAAATAGCTGGATATTTATGTAATGGGATGATTATGGAGGGCATTCAAATAGCTGGATATTTATGTGAAGGGATGATTATGGAGAGCATTCAAACAGATGGATATTTATGTGAAGGGATGATTATGGAAGGCATTCAAATAGCTGGATATTTATGTGAAGGGATGATTATGGAGGGCATTCAAACAGATGGATATTTATGTGAAGGGATAATTATGGAGGGCTTTTAGATAGCTGGATATTTATGTGAAGGGATGATTATGGAGGGCATTCAAATAGCTGGATATTTATGTGAAGGGATAATTATGGAGGGCTTTTAGATAGCTGGATATTTATGTGAAGGGATGATTATGGAGGGCATTCAAATAGCTGGATATTTATGTGAAGGGATGATTATGGAAGGCATTCAAATAGCTGGACATTTATGTGAAGGGATGATTATGGAGGGCATTCAAATAGCTGGATATTTATGTAAAGGGATGATTATGGAGGGCATTCAAATAGCTGGATATTTACGTGAAGGGATGATTATGGAGGGCATTCAAATAGCTGGATATTTATGTGAGGGGATGATTATGGAAGGCATTCAAATAGGGGGATATTTATGTGAAGGGATGATTATGGAGGGCATTCAAATAGCTGGATATTTATGTGAAGGGATAATTATGGAGGGCTTTTAGATAGCTGGATATTTATGTGAAGGGATGATTATAGAGGGCATTCAAATAGCTGGATGTTTATGTAAACGGACGATTACGGAGGCAGATATTCCAGATTTACAGTAATGAATTTGTTACTGGATACTGGCATTGTTTGATTTGGAACAGGAGAATATAGTAGACACAGACAAATTTATTTCAAGTGAAAACTGCAATACACGATAAGAGTTATTTTATGGCATAAATATGCCATGGTTGGAAAACATTCTTTCAATTTGGAGACAAGTTTATGTCCACATACTTCTATGAACAAAGGTGATTATATTTACTCCTGTAAGTTAACATTTAACCACTTTTGTATGAAGGGTGGATTCCATGTTATGGGTATACCACCATCCCTCTCCACATGCACACTATGAATTGACCAATTCCTTGTTCTTGTTTGGATTTTTATGCCATTTTTCAGTGCATGATAATCTATACATGGCATAATGAGCCCACATGGGGTTAATGGGCCATATTATGAGAGATGTGACCTTTTTTATCCACAATTCCCTTTGGGCAGTTGACTAGAAAAAAATAGATGCCAAAATGTGAATAGTACATGTAATAGTAAAAACAAAAAGTTATAGTAGGCGGGGTGATGAAATTTTCCCATGATTGCAGTCAATCAGTAAAGAGAATACTGCACAAGAATTTCACAGGCTTATTTGGACCAATCAGAACTGCATAAAGTGATCTTCTAACATCTTGCCACATCAAAAATATGAAACTGCACACACCATACATAAAGTGTACTGACTATGTGATAATATATAGTAATATTAATATTCATTACTGTAATACTATTTAGATTATTGACAATATTTCTTCCTTGTACTATCTTTAACAACTTGAATTATTTCAGGGGTTATTTGTTTTACACAGCCAAACAGACAGGAGTGATTCCATAACCCTTCTGGGTTAATCAAGATAATTATCACTATATATATATATATATATATATATATATATATATATATATATATATAATGCTGAATCACAGAAATTTTATTTACCTTATATAAAAAAGCTCCATAAAAATAAACTATCATCATCATTGAAGAGAATACAAGACATCCCACTTCTGTAGCATTAGTATTTTGGAAGCAATACTGATAAATCCTAGAAAGTAGGTCATACTGACACAGTATGATACACGTTTCTGAAGATGCATACAAAATTGCCACTTTGTCTACTACTGATAAAAAAGTGAATTGGAAATAGAGTTATTAGGGCTATGCTCATCATTCTTAAGAAGGGCTTTAAGAAGAAACTTGTTGTTGGAAAACCAAAGTTAAGAGAAGCAAACTGGGAATAACATAACTTGTCTAAATGATCACGTAGAATACTTATACCCAATTCATTCAAGGAATCGTTAGTATATAAAGCTGCATGACAACTTTGGTTGAAATCCAATATTCCACAGTAAAATTTATCTGTGAAAACCAAAGTAAAGAGGACTTGAAATCAGGGGCAATAACTCTTCCAAATGATCATATGGATTGCTGGAAATTCAACTAATTTAATGTTCATCAGTGTAAGCTGCATGACAAATTTGGCTGCCATACAACATTCCTAAGTAAAGTTAAGCTGCAGAAAACAAAGTTAGGACGTCTGGAAATTGGAGGCCATAACTCCTCAAAATGACAATAATCATTGTGGAAATGAAATTAGTTCAGAATTATCATCAAAATAAAGCTGTATGCCATATATGGATTAAATAAAACAATTACTGGTAAAGGAAAAAGACTGAAGTCAAAGTCAGTAGGACAATAAGGGTCATAATTCCTGTCAATTATGACTTGGATAGCTAGAAATACAATTCAAAGTCTTATCAACATACAGGTGCATTTTAAATCCGATTGAAATCCATGGATACTTTCATTGCAGAAACCATGTTCAGGGAAGTTTGAGGCCATACAATTGTCAAATACTGTTGTGGAGCACTGGTAATTGAGAGCATTCAAGGTCTAATCGTTATCAGTCAAACTTAACAATTGGGAAAACATAAAAACCAAACAAATGTATTGGATAATTATGGACACCATTATGTATGTAATCAGCTGAACTTTTCACATGAAAATTACTGCTGAAGTGGATCTATCATTCAAGTGTCACCATGTTCAAAACATTTTAGACATGTGATGACTAAATCTGCAGCTCTAGTTACTGTTTCAAGTATCTCATCTTTCAGTTAAAGGAACTATGAAATTTTATTCAAACCATTTGAAGTTGATTTCCATAAGGTTGTTGTCATTACCACAGCAATTAGTATCAGTGACTTGTTCTGCCATGTTAGTCATATTGCAATATAACATTTATTGAGTTACCTCCCTTGCTATGGCATTATGTTTATAATTTGCTTTCTGTTACAATGAAACTTACAGTGATCTGCTGGGTTGACATCTGAAGAGTTGGAAGGTAATCTCTCTGCAGAAATGTCAACATTTCTTCTCCCTAGAAAACAAACAAGAAAATATGTTCCACTTCAACAAAGAAAAGAACATAGGAAATGACATTGAAAACAGATCTGATATCTCAACTTAATTCTTTTGTGGTAAGTTTTCATATGTAACTAAGTGAATATCTTTATAATAACTGTATTATTTAATAAAGAACAAAAAAGTATTTTTTTAATTTTTTTAAAAAATTTCATTGCAAATTGCTTTATCAGCCAAAAAACCCCAAGTATTCTGCACTTTGCAACTCAGTCACCAAGGCCTGAAATATAGATCACCATGACACTACTAACCTGGATGCATTCTCACATGAACTTGTGTGTCTCTGTGACCAGTAATAACTTAGAAACAGACCTAACTGTAAAACTTAACCAAATCTATCCAAGCCCTGGATGACTGGCCATTGAATAAAGTCTTGTAGAGCTCAAATCTGATCACATCATCTACATTTCCATCCAAATTTCAGTTTCATTTTATAATTCTGCAAAGTTTGTTGAATTAAGACTACACCCCTCACCAAACACAAAGAAAACAACAAAAAATGTTAAAAGCATTTACCACATTTATTGTATATCTTGGGAAAAGGTAAAATAAATCATTTTTTACTGTCCCACAATGTATGGTTAAACCTCTTTTTGCCTAGATCTCATTTCCCAAAACGTACATAAATGAAACAATTTATATTAAACTTGTACCGCCACCCCTGCATGTTATACTAACCTCGTACTTTTATTTTGGTTTATCATAAGCAATTTATTTGTAAAAGACACAAAGATATCCACAATACACCCCATACATTCACAGTGTGCATTGCTTATGTCAGGTAAAACCACTGCATTAAGATATATAAACGAATTGTGTTTGCTGGTCCTCATGGATTTCAATTTCATCAAACTGAAAATTGGATCCAAGAAAATCGTAAGAGAGAGAGAGAGAGAGAGAGATAACAACTGCTTCAAGGCACTAGCAATTCACATGACGTTGTGTATGGTGCAAAAGGACCTAGAGTGTATTACATCCAGCTTAACAATATAACAATATTTCACAAACAAAAATCACTGCTATCAAATACTTTCACTGTGGGAGCCATTGACAATATTTTCACAAATAATATTCTTAAAGACAGTCTTATTTTACGTGTTTAGGCTGATTAAACAGTAAGAAAAGAAAGAGTGAAAACATCAAGCTTTGAAAAATTTAGCAAATAATTTATTTCACTGGAAAAAACACTATAAAAAAAGAAAAAAATAAGAACTTATGGATTTAAGAATCAAATACAAATATAATCCAATAATAATCCACAAATAAAATTTTAGAAGTCCTAATAATGAAATGAAGAATCCAAGATGGAAGGCGATGATGTATGCTGTATCCTGTACAGGGCTGTTGTCTACAGTTCCTTGTAGAAACACAAGAAATAACACTCCAGTGTTGGAACTCCAAATACAATTTTTAAGAAATGTCTTTGTTCAAGAATTCTGTATGAGCACTCAAAATATTTCCAGAGAAATTAATTAATCTTTTAGAATCGAAATAATCTGAAGAAAAATTAACATACAACTTGAAAACTAGCTACAACAGAAGAATACGATTTGACATCAAGTATTTTAAGCCCAGACTGAGATTATTTCTCTAAAACAATGGTTATACAGTCATTTTGAGACGCAGAATGGGTACCCGTATGGAAGTCATGCTATCATATTTACATCATGTACTCTCAGCATGGTCCTGACAAAAACCAATCATTTTACTCTAAGAATAAAATACGAAAAAGTTGTTTACTTCACAGAACTATTTACAAATCTAGTGTCAACTATCCAATACAGCCTCAATCTCACCCTTATTATTCCCCCACACAAAAAAATTTGTTCACGTGGCTGGTACTAATTTTGAATTAAAGTCGGAAACTAGGTCAGCTTCAGGTGTTTACATATGAACAGTCAAGGTCAAACTATTTTCTGGAAAAAAAATCCAAATCACGTAAAAAAGATTATATTGTAATAGCAAGTAACAGAATACAAAAATTTAAATCTGAGAAACAATAAAATTTAAATAAATATAAATTAAATCAGATATACATAATAACAGTTTATGCTGTGCATACAATTGTATCCTACAGACAACAATGCTTATTTGTATCAATTATGATAACAAAGTGGCAACAAATAGTTTGAGTGGTCAATATATACACCTGGTTGCGAGAAATAAACCCATTGGTTCAATTTAGGATATTCAGTACAAAGGTTATTTTATTGACAAAGCAAGCTGGAAGCTGACTTTGGATCCTTGTAAGTATACCAATTTTTTTTATATACAAAGTAGGCTGACAATGGGAGGCCAACCTTGGTTTCCTTTTACCGATATTCACAGGAATTTCAAAATTGAACCAATGTAACAGCTGGGGCTCTGTGAGTGACATTTTGAGCATACATTCTGTGAATCTATTAAAACATATGCTACAACTGAATAGGTCTCAACTTTGGGGTATGATAACTAGAAGTTCAACTGTTAATTGAATGTAGAACTACTTGGCACTGAACACATATCAATTTCACGGCTCAATCAAAGGGTTAGGAGAACAAAGTGAGTGCCACTATTACAAGGTTAGGGTTTTGTGATGGTAGATAACTAAGGAAATATTACATGGTAATTAGACCTGTCGGGCGAAAAAGGCAAATATTAATCATGTCAGAATTTTTTACTGCATCAAACACAGTGTACAGCAAAACACAAGATATAAAAATAGGAGTTTTTGGACACTTCACTCTTTGGCAAGTAACATTAATTTAATGTGTGTTTAAATTATTAAAATCTAAATAAATGTAGATACTGGTATTGTGTAATGAATACTGCGGAGATATTGCCGGGATTTTATATCAAGTGGGGAAGCTCCCCCCTTGTCACAAAAGTAATGGGGAGTATAAAAAAAGAGAAGAGGAAACAGTAACAGTTCAATATTTACGTAAAACTTCAATATATATCTCTCTTCCTGATCCACTCTATACTTTACTGAAATCAAAATCTATAGGTGACACTGCTAGTTGTATAAATATTAATCTGCTGATTGTTTCTGAGCATAGCCTTCATTATCTGTCTATCAATATTATTCTGTGCTGAGATTTCCCTTTCACAGTCTGCTGTATGGACAGGCATATACATATCTAGCTAAACCAGCTTGAACAAGTTGGGAAACTGTTCCATATGGTTATTATGTACAATCTTCCACAAAAGACAGGTATTGTCTTTTGGATACTTCTGCTCCAAACTAAGATTTTTTCACTAACATAAGCTCTGCAAAAGTTTCACTTTCTTAAATCATTTCTGATAAAACTATATCAGTGACATAGTATCCTTTTTAAGACAGAGATATTCTGATTAAAAAAATCTCTCTACATTTCAATTTCATTTTAGATTCTTATTTATTCTATTTATCTTAAACTTTATCGGATTATATAGTTTTGTAGTACAAATCCTGCAGAGTTAAACTGCTTGAGAAAAGAAATGAAAATTGAACTCTACTTTTAAATGGTCTGTAGTTTAATTAAATTTAATTAATTTAATTAAAATGACCCGCATATCGTCTGTTTTTATCCATTCTGCATGTACAAGCATGACCAATATTATTTTTGGGTTCAAATCAGTCACCGAGATCTTCATTAAAACTTTCCCAGCTCCAATAATCTGACATTTTATCACTGTCATCATCACTATTGTCAGGCGGATCTGCTGAACAAAACTGTTATCTGATTATGAACCATGCCGGGAATCAGCCATTTTGGTATTCTAGGTAGCCTGTATTTTAAACATGCATTTATAAAACTTCCATGATGCAAGGTTCAAACTATGACCAAATGGTTGTTCAGGGCCTAACATATCAATCAAATTTAGTTTAACAACCACTCATGTCTAGCCAAAGAATCCTTTTGTGTAAACAGTTGCCTACCTGAAAAGACAGTGATATCATATCACTACTAGCAGTGTGACTTGTGTCATGACAAGCACTTTAAGAGTTAACAGTTAAATAACAATTCTATGATGCACAGAGTACATGTTTTTATATGTACAACTTTAACTAATTTGTGGGAGATCTCGTACATCACTGCTCTCTAAGTGCACAAATTTGTACAAATTTTGCACGAGTCAAGCATTTGTATACCCTGGCAGCATGTCTGATACCTTAATAAAACCAATTTTATCCAGTAAAATATGTTTCTTCATCATACCTATCAACGTTTCAGATTTCAATGCCACATAGGTAGAATAAAAGATTGGGGCCTAAAATCAGGAGTTTTTTTGCAGCATTTTTGAAGCCTTGTTTTCAGTAAATACTGACTCATCTTCTGGGTTCAATACATGTTAAATTCTCAAGGACGTGCTGTTTCTGCCTGTGACACACCTTGTTTTACACCAGGACATGCCCTCTTTTCATATTCTGATCAGATGTGGCCAAATCGCACAATTGCTAAAGGTTAGTTTTAAGTAAAGGCACAAGAAAGTCAATGTGACTAATTAACAGTTAATCCTGAAACCATGTTCTACCAAGTGTTATGTAAGCACCCACAATTGATTGGCAAATAAACTATGCCCTCTTTTGTTGTGACTAAAGGTGCCTCAATACGCAGTCTCACACTACAATACATGTGGCAACTATTTTCCCCTCATTTTATATCCCACCTTATTTCCTTCTTGTCAACTTGTAAGGCATTAACATTGTTTACTATAAAAGATATTTTATTCAGAATTGTTATTTTCAGGACACATATGCTGCATGGTATGTATTTTCATTCCTTCTTTTAATTTAATGATGGTAATTAACATTCATATATACACACACACACACACACACACACACACACATATATATATATATATATATATATATATATATATATATATATATATATATATATATATATATATATATATATATATATATATATATATATATATATATATGGTACAGTAATTCCAGGTGTTTACTTGTGTAAGTGTTTTGGTGTGGAATGGAGCTACATTATATGGAGCTACAACATTCACAGTGATCATTCTTGAGATTGAAATTAACTGCCGACAATTCTGTTGTTGTGGTTTACTTCTGTTTTGGTTTATTTTCTGATTTTATTGTTGTTGTAGGGTAAAAATGAATTTCAAAAATTTATGTGAATAATGTTTACATTTAACATTCTATTTAGTGAAGAAGTAAATTCTTTGTAGTGTGATAATTATTTCATCAGAGCAACATTCACAGGTGATAAAATAGAACATGGCTTCTGTGGATTGCATATGATATATCTATTTATTTAGATTTTTTTTAAGGGGAAATGAAAAATCGAAAGACAATGTAAGAACTGGGAGTACTCTGCAAAAATTGGGAGATATTATTAAATAGGGAGGTAGTCATGGAATGACCCCAAAAGATGGGAGTTTTTTTCTCCCAGTGTGAGAGTTGACAGGTATGCTTCAACAGTACTTATCCAATCATAATACCTTCGGATAACTACTACTACCCTGCAAATCCAGTTTTCACAGGTTAAAATTGTTAGCTTAAAAAGTTCTCGGCCCATCTAGGTGACAGTTAGGGTTATTTCCCCTTGACACAGGGATTGGCAACAGATTTTGTGAATACCTAAGTTACTACTGGAGCAGAAGGTATTCTCTCAATATATGACCATCACTGTGGGGGGAAGGCTGGGAGGGTGATGTGCATTATGGGTAAGTATTATCAAAGAAACAAATTTACTAGAAAAAGCTGGTTTCTCCTTCGTTCTCTTTCAAATATATTGCCTGATCATGATACCTTAGGAGAATAGGTAAGAGGTGGAGGGAGATACATCCCTTTACCCTTGAGAGATCATCTCTTGTCCCCTAAAGTATGTGAGAGAGCTTCTATAACCCGACTGGGGAATTGACTCCATATTTTGAGAAGCGGCTTTGAAAGGGAAAGATTTTCCTTTCCACTAATCAGGTGGAAGTCGTCGTGAAACCAAATCCTAATGAAGCTGTCAAACGATATGGGAAAGTAACCTGTTCCACTATGGCTATAGGTCCCACAAGATCAAGCTGAGTCTTTTGGGATGAAAGATCTCTGAGATAAAATCTGAGAAAGTGGACTCAGATCTCTATCCCATGGCATGAATAATGTCAGAACAGTTTCACTCAAGTGCTGTGCTTGTGGCAACTGCTGTAACCTCATGAGCCAAATTGCATTTAAAATAAATAACATTTGATCTGGGGTTATTTTCCAATATGCAGAGTGAATAACCCACTTTATTCAGGATGAAAGTGTCTGTGCTGATGTATCATGATGTCCCTTTTTTAAAAGGTAAGAAAAACTGATTTCCTCAATGCTATAGCTCATTTCTTTTTAAATACCACATCTGAGTTTGCATTGTGGCCTTGAGATGACGTGTCCAGAGTAGACAGCGATTTCACAACAAAAGCTTGATTACCCATGAATGGGAGCCTGTTCTTGTAGAAGAAAGCTGGGACATTCATGAGTGAAACTGACCCACTGCATGTTATTTAGGGTCCACTGAAAGAGCATATACTTTGCTGATTCTGACTTCTATCACTAATACAGCGATGAAGTAGGTCTTATATGAGAGGTGAACCAATGAGGCTCTTGAGAGCTGTTCAAATGGGGTTTTTATAAGACAGGTTAGTACCCTTGACAGATTCCACTTTGGACATAGAGCCAACATCTCTGGACAGAAGATAGCATAAGTCCTTGTTTCTTCCAATAATCCCTCTTCCATGATGATTTAGGGTGTTGGCAACTGTCGAACAGTAGCCATTTCATTGTAATCGGTGCTGATTTTTCTTGTCAAAGAACCAGAGGAGGATATTGGCTATTTGAGGTATTGATGCCTGCAGAGGGACAGTGTGTTCTTGTGAAGATTTGATTAAATGGCCATCTTGCTTGAGCAATTCTTTCCACAAGTCGTGAAAAATTTTATTCCTGAGGGCTTGTTTAATATGACCGAGACGTGTTTGGAGGGTAAGTGCACGCGTCTAGGCAATTCCAATCTATGGACTGAACATCAAATGCCAATGATTTTGGATCTGGGACTGGCAAGACAAAGGTTGGGAATTTGGCATTCCACTTTGTCATAAATAGATCTACCTTTGTTGGTCCAATATGAGTGCACATCTGAGTGAAAATCACAGGGTGAAGACACAATTCTGTCCGTATTAGTCGACTCTTCTGGGATAATAAGTCTGCTAATACAGTTAATTGGCCTCAAATATGACTAACTTGGAACTGGATTTGTCACTGAAGACACCTCTTTAGAAAATCTAAAACCAGGATGCAAAATATCTTGGGATTTGGTTCCACAATGCCGATTGCGATACATCACCATCTTGAATTGTTTTAAAGAATGCGAACTCCCTTTCCATTTAGATCTTCCTGGCACCAATGAAAGGTTTTCAAAATGGCTTCCATCCCATTGAAATTTGATATGTCAATGTCATTCCATTAGGAGACCACACTCCACTGGCTTCCCCCAATGACCTTAGTAGGTGTGCACCCCCACCCATGCCCTGTTCTTGCATCCGTATAGACTGATTTCTGGCAATTGCACATGCTGATGTATACCTGATGCGAGCCAAATGAGGTCACTCCATTTCTGGAGATGGAAATGGAACCTCACATTTGTGCAGATTTTGAGATGTTGGTTTAATAGGCAAAGTCCTGACCTCCACCTGGATAACAGAATCTTTGTCATTGGTGTATAAAAAGGCAACCTAGGACTATGAGATCTGCAGATCTGCAGCTGCAATGAGCAGACATAGTAGGCAAAGGAAATCTTGAGCAGATATACAGCCATGTAAAAGCCGCCACCACTGCACTGATTTTCAATACTTGAACCTGTGGGAAACATACTCTATCTACCTGATTGTTGAACTTCATACCTAGATGAACAAAATGTTGAGATGGTACTAGGCCATGTCTGTCCTTGCTGACAAGGAAGCCATGGTTGAGAAACTGAGTAACAAGGGATATCATGTCTTGCTCTGAAATATAACTCACCTAATGTTTTTGTAGTTTGATGTTAGCACCATACAGATATGGTCTGGATATGGGTCAATACCAGGTCCATCAATCAAGTGAAGACCCAGGGACTGATGTTGAGTCAAACTGAAAGGGTCTTGAAGTGGAAATGTCTTTGAAGCCAAATCACAGGAACTTCCTGGAAGCTGTGTGATAGAGGACATGAAGATATGCATCTTATAAGTCCACACTGACTGTGAAGTCTTCCTTCTGGACTGCACCCATTGTGGTGTTTACATCATGAACCAAGGGACATGAATGAACTGAGTCTGCTTAGGTCAATGGCAGTGCACAGAGTACTGGTTGCCATTGGGAACAGAAAAAGCATTGAATAGAAACTCTGAGAATGATTTCTACTGCCCTTTTCTGGAGAAGGTTATCAATATCTTGCTGCAAAGTAATGCTTTTGATTGGGTCTGTGGGTATGTTTGTAGCTGAAGGAACCCTGGATGATGGAGGTGCACTGAAGTGATGCCGAGTCCATCGGAAATCATTTGTCACGTTCTTCAATCTTTGTAGCAAATCTTATCCCATTTGGCAGTGAAGAATTGAAGCCTTCCTTACCATGATCTGTGGTAAGGGTGGCATGAAGATGAGGTTATTTTTGAGATAGGGATGCTGTTGTTGCCAAAAATCACTCTCTCTGTGCCTCTTATCCACTTTTGCTTGCAAGAACTGTGGTTTTTGACAATTGTAGCTTTAGTAGAAGTACATCCCTGTCATCTTTTTGTTGATTCCCAGAGAATGCCTCCACTGTTGCTGAGGCTGTGAGGGTTATATCTATCAGAAAGTAAGTTTTGCAAGAAAGTAAATTTTGCATGGAAGATACAACAGCATGAATACTTCTTGTGTCTTCATCCTTCAATGTGCGCATCTGTGCCTTCCCTTTTAGTGCCCCAAGAACAATAACCCATTGACCTTCAGTTCATGTTGAACAGAATTTGCATGTGCTGATAGCATTTCAACCGGTACATACTATGCAAGTGGGATGATTGTCAGATGCATTTCTTCCAACATTTTCATGTATTACAATTGGTCTTGCCCATGGTCTAAACCATGACAAATAGAGCAGAACATATAAAGAGGTGTTACCCTGTGATTTTGTTGGATCCAGTTTTCAGTCTGAAAACATATTCACACCTTCTGAGCGCAACCATTTATGATTCATTTCTCTAAAGTCACATCAAACAACAAGTGTTGTGTTTTATTTGACATAAGCATTACACACTACAGAATGGATGCATATGCTACATAGTTCATGGATACATTTTTGTCTTTAACAAACTGATCATGAAGGAAAAAAAGAGGAATAAATGGTAACAATATAAGGTTAGTTTCTTTCATTTAATTATCAAATAAGCATTTTCTTTATCTATTTTATTGCAACATGCAATGTGGGGGGATGCAAATTCAATACAAATATATTTCTTTTCTTAAGTCTTGAGACATATGACCTAGGTGAAAAAAAGTTCTGGGACAGGAAAAAATAATCATTTATCCGAGGTTCAGTTACAATGATATGTGCCAGTTTTAAAAAAAAAATTGCCTCTGTGCTGGAAAGGCTGTCGGTATTCATGACCCGACAAACTGTAAAACACATTTTAAGTCTTGAAAGTTAGCAGTATCAGCATCAAAAACTGTAAGAAGCTGACTTATTCTTTTTGTACAGTTGTAGTCCTATATCCCTACCGACATTGATCAGTGATTGACTGCAACAACACAGCACCAGAAGGAGACTCGGCTTATCTCTTTGATGGACTGCACATGTTTGATATTTGATTAAAGATGAAACAATACAAATTCAATCACTCTTCCTGCTGTTTCAAAGACATTAACTGAAGTGGCCACACTCTGCTTCATTCCGTTTGAACTGAAGCATCTGTTATCATGGTAGAGTGATCTATAAGTTCATTTTGTTTTAAATAAAAAGTACTACTGATAAAACTATACCACATCCAAGTACAAGTGTTGCAGATAAACACAGCAATCCAATTTCAAAGGATCACTCATCAAAGACATTTTCATGTTCAATGACACATATTTCAAATTTAAGCACGGAGAAATCAAGAATGACTGCAAAGAAATAAGGAAACAAGGAGTTTTCATTTCAACAGGCCATTATATATTTCAATATCATGTATCAGCGACAGTAATCAGTTGAACTAGGGCTTGAAATGTGATCTAGCCATGCTTAAGTTGAAAGCGTTCACTCACTCCAAGCCATTAAAAGATTATATGCAGTGCATGAAAACATTTTAACAGTTTGTAAGTGAATTTTGAACCAATGTTCTTAATTGTGTGTTGATTAAGTTGGTGACTAAGAGTGTAGATATTGAAATGGGAATACACTATAGTTTGTTCTACACAGCATCATGAATTTAATCTTATCTGTAACTCCGTAAATTTTCAGGTAAGCGTTAGTAAATGTAGCTAAAAGTACCTAATTCATTTTAAATTCTTCATGTGAAATGAATTAGGTACATTTACCTACAATTGATGATGCTGATTTGATACTTTACTGAGATAAAATAGGATAAAATTTGTGATGCTGTGTGGAACGAACTATAGTGTTGTGGTGTTGACTTCTGATGCTGTCCATTACAAATGCATCTCTAATAAAGGTTAAAAAATCTCAGTCACTTCATTTTCTTACTCTAATGTATTGTTTACAACATAATTTTTCCTTCTCTATGCAAGTGATAAACCAAGCATTACAAGATTGGTTGATTAGCATTTATACCATGAAAATTTTGTCTTGTACCAATTTTTCCATCCTTGCTGGTACGAGGTACCAGTAGTTGTGCAACCCTAGTGGAAATGCTTATTTATTTTATCATATCCCAAGATATACAGTAAATGCAGTAATTAAAAATCTATTCTTATCTTTCACTTACCCTATTTTCATAAATGCTTTTCAAACATAATGCACATTCCCCAAGAGCCTAAAATGAGAAGAAAAACAATACAACATCAATAAGAAATATAAAACTAGATTTTATATGCTTTGACTTTTGAATAATTGCTTTATATCAGAGTATGATCATATTTACAGGAGGCTTTCATTAAACTTGTAAACCTGTAATTCAAAATTTGCCATAATGTGGTGGAAATATATATTAAAAATGTCAAGCATTTCAAATTGTGTCAAAATTTATTTGAGATGTTTTTGACATTTTTAGATAAGATTTTGTTAAACTATCTTTACTGACTGGCATAGTGCTATCAATAAAAACATCAGTACACCAGCCTATTATTAGAATCCTCATTAAATTGTATATGTCACTGATCAGTGCACAAGGCCACTTTATGAACACAACTGTGTCATGGTTGCTTTTGTTTGTTGTTCAAGAGTTCCACAATTTCACAGCAAAAATAAATTCAATAAATCTAATGTAATTAAATTTTTTCAATCTGTTCAATTTACAACCAGGTGAAATAAATACCCACCAGTGCTGTCTGGCCATCCTGGATGTCAAATGAGGGCTTCAGTGGAGCCAGGAAACAGGCTGGAATCATACTATCATATATAAATTTAGCAAAACCTGATACACCCTCCAGTCGCCCTGCAAGTAAAGTGAAAGAAGATTTTCCTATTTCAGTCTTTAGAATCTCTAATTTTTTGTTTGCAATTTGAATAAAATTTTACAAACACGATCATGACTGATCTAGAAACGTATAATAGTAATCTTGAAAATTTATATTAATAAAGTCTTAAGTATGATGTTTATATTAATAAAGTGTAAGTATGATAGTTTATTGTAATAACGTCTAATTATGATAGCTTATATTAATAAAGCCTAAGTATGATAGTTTAATGTAATAAAGTCTAAGCTTGATAGTTTATTGTAATAAAGTCTAAGCTTGATAGTTTATTGTAATAAAGTCTAAGTATGATAGTTTATATTAATAAACCCTAAGTATGATTGTTTATACTAATAAAGTCTAAGTATGATAGTTTATTGTAATAAAGCCTAAGTATGATAGTTTATTGTAATAAAGCCTAAGCTTGATAGTTTAGAGTAATAAAGTCTAAGTATGATAGTTTATTGTAATAAAGTCTAAGTATGATAGTTTATATTAATAAACCCTAAGTATGATTGTTTATACTAATAAAGTCTAAGTATGATAGTTTATTGTAATAAAGCCTAAGTATGATAGTTTATTGTAATAAAGCCTAAGCTTGATAGTTTATTGTAATAAAGTCTAAATATGATAATTTATATTAATAAAGCCTAAGTATGATTGTTTATATTAATAAAGTGTAAGCTTGATAGTTTATTGTAATAAAGTCTAAGTATGATAGTTTATTGTAATAAAGTCTAAACATGATAATTTATATTAATAAAGCCTAAGTATGATAGTTTATTGTAATAAAGCCTAAGCATGATAGTTTATATTAATAAAACCTAATTATGATTGTTTATATTAATAAAGTCTAAGTATGATAGTTTTTTGTAATAAAGCTTAAGCTTGATAGTTTAGAGTAATAAAGTCTAGTATGATAGTTTATTGTAATAAAGACTAAGCATGATAGTTTACTGTAATAAAGTTTAAGTATGATTGTTTATATTAATCAAGCTTGATAGGTTAGAGTAATAAAGTCTAAGTACGATAGTTTATTGTAAAGCTTGATAGTTTATAAGAATAAAGTCTAAGTATGATAGTTTAAATTAATAAACCCTAAGTATGATTGTTTATACTAATAAAGTCTAAGTATGATAGTTTATTGTAATAAAGCCTAAGTATGATAGCTTATTGTAATAAAGCCTAAGCTTGATAGTTTAGAGTAATAAAGTCTAAGTATGATAGTTTATTGTAATAAAGCCTAAGTATGATAGTTTATATTAATAAAGCTTCATAGTTTATTGTAATAAAGTCTTAATATGATAATTTATATTAATAAAGCCTAAGTATGATAGTTTATATTAATAAAGTCTAAGCTTGATAGTTTATTGTAATAAAGTCCAAGTATGATAGTTTATATTAATGAAGTCTAAGCATGATAGTTTATTGTAATAAAGCCTAAGTATGATAGTTTATATTAATAAAGCCTATCCTTGATAGTTTATTGTAATAAAGTCTAAGTATGATAGTTTATATTAATGAAGTCTAAGTATGATAGTTTATTGTAATAAAGAATAAGCATGATAGTTTATATTAATAAAGCCTAACTATGATAGTTTATTGTAATAAAGCCTAAGTATGATAGTTTATATTAATAAAGCCTAAGTATGATTGTTTATTGTAATAAATCCTAAGTATGATAGTTTATATTAATAAAGCCTAAGTATGATTGTTTATTGTAATAAAGTCTAAGTATGAAAGTTTATATTAATAAAGCCTAAGTATGATTGTTTATTGTAATACAGCCTAAGCTTGATAGTTTATTGTAATAAAGCCTAAGTATGATAGTTTATATTAATAAAGCCTAAGTATGATACTTTATTGTAATAAAGTCCAAGCTTGATAGTTTATAGTAATAAAGTCTAAACATGAATGTTTATAGTAATAAAGTCTAAGTATGATAGTTTATTGCAATAAAGCCTAAGCTTAATAGTTTATTGTAATAAAGTCTAAACATGATAATTTATATTAATAAAGCCTAAGTATGATAGTTTATTTTAATAAAGAATAAGCATGATAGTTTATTTTAATAAAGAATAAGCATGATAGTTTTTTTGTAATAAAGCCTAAGCTTGATAGTTTAGAGTAATAAAGTCTAAGTATGATAGTTTAATGTAATAAAGTCTAAGTTTGATAGTTTATATTAATAAAGTCTAAGTATGATAGTTTATTGTAATAAAGCCTAAGCTTGATAGTTTAGAGTAATAAAGTCTAAGTATGATAGTTTATTGTAGTAAAGCCTAAGTATGATTGTTTATATTAATAAAGCTTGATAGGTTAGAGTAACAAAGTCTAAGTATGATAGTTTATTGTAATAAAGTCTACACTTGATAGTTTATATGAATAAAGTCTAAGTATGATAGTTTATATTAATAAAGTCTAAGCTCGATAGTTTATTGTAATAAAGTCTAAGTATGATAGTTTATATTAATGAAGTCTATGTATGATATTTTATTGTAATAAAGCCTAAGTATCATAGTTTATATTAATAAAGCTTGATAATTTATTGTAATAAAGTCTTAATATGATAATTTATATTAATAAAGCCTAAGTATGATAGTTTATGTTAATAAAGTCTAAGCTCGATAGTTTATTGTAATAAAGTCTAAGTATGATAGTTTATATTAATGAAGTCTATGTATGATATTTTATTGTAATAAAGCCTAAGTATGATAGGTTATATTAATAAAGCCTAAGCTTGATAGTTTATTGTAATAAAGTCTAAGTATGATAGTTTATATTAATGAAGTCTAAGTATGATAGTTTATTGTAATAAAGAATAAGCAAAGCCTAAGTATGATTGTTTATTGTAATAAAGCCTAAATATGATAGTTTATATTAATAAAGCCTAAGTATGATTGTTTATTGTAATAAAGTCTAAGTATGAAAGTTTATAGTAATAGTCTAAACATGAATGTTTATAGTAATAAAGTCTAAGTATGATAGTTTATTGTAATAAAGCCTAAGCTTAATAGTTTATTGTAATAAAGTCTAAATATGATAATTTATATTAATAAAACCTAAGTATGATAGTTTATATTAATAAAGTGTAAGTATGATAGTTTATTGTAATAAAGCCTAAGCTTGATAGTTTAGAGTAATAAAGTCTAGTATGATAGTTTATTGTAATAAAGTCTAAGCTTGATAGTTTATATTAATAAAGTCTAAGTATGATAGTTTATTGTAATAAAGCCTAAGCTTGATAGTTTAGAGTAATAAAGTCAATTTATGCACTAACAACTATATAGTACGTTACTCATTCCCATACACAACAATGCATCGCTGGATAAGATCACAAAATATGCCCTAATTTCAAGTGGAGACAAAACAACCAGTTAGGTATTACATGGACAGAAATTTAGCATACTGACTGGATAAAAAATACAGTTTAAGTATTACATGGACAGAAATCTAGCATACTGACTGGATAAAAACTACAGTTTAGGTATTACATGGACAGAAATCTAGCATACTGACTGGATAAAAACTACAGCTTCTATTAATCTTGATTCTTACCCCAGGCTTCTGTTAATTTCCTAAGAATGTTGAAGCACAATTTCTGGCTCTGAAATAAAAATAAAATAAAATCACAGGACAAATTTCAGAGACAATTAATAGTTTTGGGGCTTTCATATGCCTCTCATAAGTTTCATACATGTTCAGTGTTAGATTTTAGTTAGAAAAACACCCTGGTATTGAGCGCCAAGATAGGTATAAACTCTATGATCTTGATGTGTCTGACAACATTGAGCTAAACTAGAGTAATAGTCCCAAAGTAATTTACCTTGGTCTCCTGCTTACTTTGTTTTAAGAAGAAAGTCCTACTCCAGCCCTGATCAAGCATCAGACACATGATTCTTAATTTTGAGCATTCTGAATATTATTTATAGCTTCAGGCTTCACTTGATGTAACTGTACACATACAAGTACTGAATTTCACTATTGTTACTAGTTAGAGGTATGTATTAGTTGATATGCCTTGATGTTTCAGGTGATTTACTATCCATCTTGGATATTGTTTGGCCATTTTAATTTGTTTGTTGTGTTTAATATATGTCATGATCATAATATTAACCAAGTAAACTTTTTTTTTAAATAAAGATGTTTTAATGTGTTTTTACAAAAAGAAAAATTGCCCATGCTAAACAGATCACTTTCACTGTGTAATCTTCAACTTCAAATGTGTGCGGATTTTGCACTGTGTCAAGTACTTCAATTTCTAAGGTGTGCAGATTTTGCACTGTGTCAAGTACTTCAATTTCTAAGGTGTGCAGATTTTGCACTGTGTCAAGTACTTCAATTTCAGAGGTAAGTAAATCTTAATTTCCTGACAAATTCTCTGAATGATATTGGACCCAAATGTTTGGTGTGTGATATTGGAAACAGCTTCTATTTTTACAGATTGCACATTGACCTTTTAAATGTTAATTTCAAAATGATTTAAGGAACCTACCTTATATCAAGAAGGCCAGTGCCTGCATGTTGAGCCCATACTTAATGCATTGCTGTAAAATGTCTGACTCTAAAAGAGTTTAGGAAATATAACTAAAACTACAAAGAGTCTTAAACCAAAACCAAATGCAAATTATCTCTGTGACCTAGACCCTAAGGTGGAAAATTAGCTGTTACTAGGTCCCTAAGGTCACAGGGCAGGTGAACATGCGACGGAAAAACTTGAACTAGAACTTGAACTGTTGACAACTGCCTGCAGTGCAGAAAAGTGACTGCTATGTCTCACTTTCCACTAAATGTGGGTCTGACTAAATAAAAACAAACAAACAATCCTCAAGCTCATCAATTAGCAATTTGGTCTTTATATTAAAACATATTTCCATTCATTTAAGTTTCACCTCTGTGCAGTTATTTCCCATAATTAGCATTTACCATGTCAATAGGTGATGTCATCTCCTATCAAATACTGGTTATTAGAGAGAAGTTCACTAAAATTCCCTGATTAAAGCCTAATTTAAATCTGTGTACAAACAAATTAGGCATGCTTGTTGTAGTAGCTTTATATTGTAAAGGAATTTACACACATTGGTCAGACTACAACCATACGGTACTTCAAAGACTACCAAGAAATTTCAAGGAATTATGTCTTGCCTGATAAACTGCTTGATACAGTTTTCCCCGTTTCAAATGAGCTTGGCCTTGCATAAGGTTCTAGAGATTGGGGTGCATGAATAAAAAAGGACAGAGCTATCTAAATCTACAGTACAACTATGATAGCTATCCTTCAGTGGTTTTGGTCCTAGAATCATACATAAAAATTGAACTCAAAACTTACCAAAATTTTCACATGACCTTGAATTTGCATGAGGGTTACATGTAAGGCTTCAACATTTATCCAAATGTTTAAACATCTATGTAGTTTACAGTTGTTATTTGCATTGTTTGTTAGCTTATTTTATTCATTATATGCTGTGGATAATTGTATTTTGGGCTTGACCTTGTCCAAAATCAAGTTCATTTTCTACCTGACCTGAATCAATGAATTTGGTTTTGTAAACAACAATGTCATCTCAATCGAGTCCAGAACATTGGAAATTGTCTTTGCAGTTCATGTGTCTGGTGGCATCATTTGGATTCTTGCAAGGATGTGTTGTTGTTGTTGTTGTGGGGTTTAACGCCATTTTTCAGCATGATAGGCTATACATGGCGGCCAGTATTAAAGGTGGAGGAAGAACCCGGAAAACCCCGGAAAGAACCACCGACCCACGAGAAGCTACTGGCAAGCTTTCTCACATGCCCACATTGGCTGAATCTTAGACTCGAACTGCCGCAGACAGAGGTGAGATGGCAGTGATCCGTAACGAAGAGTGCTTTAGACCAGGATGTGAAGTTATGGTTTGATCATTGCAGCGGGATTCCTCAGGCAACTACCTGAGGATTTGATATGTGACATTTTCAATGGAGAAATCTATGTTATACTCACCTTACCATCTTTAATAAAAATATTTTAAAAAATATAGAAAAGAAAAGAAAAGGACCCATTTCATGCTGGTATCAACATTTAAATCAGAGCTCACGGTTATGTCCCATGTCCTGTCTGGAGCAGTACTTGAGTCTGCAGCAGCAAGGTGCTTTGGCTGGAGGTCATGGTGCGAATATTCCTTTATTTGTGGATCCCATGGGATGTCTCTTTAGTAGAGAACTTTTTCTTCTTTCTTTGGTCATACCTGAAGCTCCTGCTGGGGCGCTGGGGTTATGATGAGCAAAACCTTTCTGGTCAATCATTTCATATTGTAGCAGCCACATCTGGAGATGGTATGGAGGAACATTTAATTAAGACTTTAGAACAATAGTCTTCGTCATGTTATACGCGCTAGATCAGAGTTCTCCCTAACCATCTTCTCTCTGCTCAGGAACTGTTGTGTAAGTACAGCTAGTGTCATGTGCTTTGGACACCATTCCTTCCAAATGGACTGTCACACTCAAACTGCATCCTCTTTGGGGCCTCCAATTTGATATATTTTATAATTGAGTACACCAAGCTCTTACTACAAACTACTTGTGTGCTGGCTTCTTGTGCTTTTTTTTTGTGGTGTGGATAATTTCCTATTTGTGGAGCCCATTTTTTTCTGCAACAAGCAATCTGTGTATGTGGGACATAAAATTTCATATGGATAAACACCTATTTATTCTGTTTTGTAGAGCATCTAAGACTGAAGTTTTCCATCAAGGTGTGGTTATCATATTTATGATATGAATTATGATGTCCTTTCTCTCTGATGAGGAAATTCCATTGTATATGGATATTAGCTGGAGCTCGCCTTTATGATCCAGTGTTTCTCATAGACAATGGTTGTACCTTAAGCAAAACTTTCTTTATCACTACCATTAAGGCTGTTTTGCTCAGGATAGGTTATGATTCACATCATTGTAGTGGACACACCTTCCACATGGGGGCAGCTACCAGTACTGCTAAGGCTGGAATTCCAGACCATCTAATCCAACCTTGGGTCGATGGTCTTCTAATGCATATTGTAGATATATTTAGGTACACCCTAATAGTTAGCTTTGTGTAGAGGCAGACGTCACAGCGTGTGCCTCACTTGTCAGTTCACACTCACGTTGATCAATGCACTATTCTGCTTCTTTACTTCGTGATACCATTATACAAGTTTGGAACACTTCAGAGACGTATAGCTGTACATGTCAGTCATTCATCTTCATGTCCTATGCTACACTGTCATTTCAGCTGTATCATCGTTTAGTGGACATGTGAATTCCTAATTAGTTACCTAATACATATATCTAATATTCCCACCTTTAGGCACATCAGGATTATCATGCAGTTTGAAACCTAGTTCATGCATTTTCCACATTATTGCATTCTCAATCATTATTATCTGCATTTATCCCTAAATTTCCTTAAATATGGGGCCTTAGTTTCAGTCACGCTGTTTTATAGTCACAAGGATCGCTACACTTCAGTGCATGTATGGAGTATCGGCTGATGTTTGTTATCATTCCAGTCCTCAAGATGTGTGTGTGTCTACTGATAATGTACGAACGGGGGAAGGTGTCTGAAACCTCGATAATAATTTGTCTAATATGTAACCTGTTTGCCTGGGTTCAGTCAGCATTTGAATTTTAGTGGACACTAGACAAACTTTATAAAGTTATGCAACTTATTACTTTGATGCTGCCAGACATTCAACGTCAGTGGACTATCTGTTTTATTAAACATGTTAATATTATTAATCCATGATCATTTCTGCATAGATTAAATATAGGTCATTGTACAGAATTGTGGTGTGTGTGTGTGTGTGTGTGTGTGTGTGCATCAAGCATACGTATGCAGGTGGTGGGGTCAAGCTTTGCCAGATTTTTGCGTATGTACTAAATGGATGGCCCCTAACAGATATACCTCTAGTGCCAAAGAAAGGGAATCCCCTACTGTCGTGGATATACCTCTAATACAGAAGAAAGGGAATCCCAATTGTCATGGATATGCTTCTAATACAGAGGAAAGAGATTCCCCTAGTGTCTTCTTCTCAAATGGACTGCTGTTTGTTGGTTTTTATATCTGTGGATTGTATTAACTCCAAAAATTGGTAAACATGAAAATTTGCAGTCTATTTAACTAACAGTCATGAAAATTCAAAAACTCGACTGGTCCCTTGCACATGACAGAACCAATGGAGCCAGAGACTTTAGAAAAGTGAGCTGTTGTGCATTCCTGCCCTGTTTTTGCCTTTAAAACATTTTCTTCTGTAACTCGGACAGTAATGCCCCCATTTACCTGTTTGATACGGAGACTATCAATATTGATGGACACAAGGACAGGGATGTGGAGACTTGAAAGAAGAAAAAAATCTCTACTTACAGGAGGATCCTGGAATTCCACAGCTCCCTGTACTACTGTCACAAGAACCTCCTGTAGATTTTGTGCATCTAATTAGGTAAAAAAAAAAATGGGTAACACATGTAAACAAATGTATATAACTGACTTAAACTCAAGGTCCCTACATAAGGCTGCAATAATACCTAAAAATGTGATTTGCATAACACCATGCAGGTCTCAATATGAAATATAGAATAAATTATGATACATTAAGGTATCACACAACTTAGATTGCCAATCAACTGTAATTCCTTCCTACTCAGTTCACCATTAAAGTTATTTCCCCCCAATTTTTCCTGGCTATCTAATAAACAGAGCAGCATCAAAGCCAAAATAGAAATACCTGAGTGTCTTATGTAATGTTAAAGAGCTTACAGGTGTAATTCTACTGATCATTTTAAACAAATGTAATCAATTTTTCAGAAAATACAACAAAATGAAGGGCAAATGCTGGACAGTGGCATCAAAGTTTTTAGTGCATACAAAATTTTATCCTTAATCTTGAACAGGTCTGAGGTTACAGGCTGGAATTAAAAGTGTGACAGAAAACTTAGAAGAGTCACTCACAGTTACCATATTTACCATATATACTGGGATACGATAAACAGCATATAAACAACTAAATTTGTCATTACATCATGTTAACAGACCCAGATTTACATGGACATATAAACAGCTTAGACCCTGATTTACCACTACATTATGCTAACAGACCCAGATTTACCCTAACATATAAACAGCATTGAACTAGATCTGCCAGTACATCATGTTAACAGACCCAGATTTACCTGGATATTATATAAACACCTTAGACCCAGATATACCAAGACATTATGTTAACAGACCCAGATTTACCACTACATTATGCTAACAGACCCAGATTTACCCGGACATATAAACAGCACTGAAATAGATTTGCCAGTACATCATGTTAACAGACCCAGATTTACCTGGATATTATATAAACACCTTAGACCCAGATTTACCAATACATTATGTTAACAGACCCAGATTTACTACTACATTAGGCTAACAGACCCAGATTTATCCGGACATTATGTTAACAGACCCAGATTTACCAGGACATCATGTTAACACACCCATATTTACCTGGACATTCTATAAACACCTTAGACCCAAATATACAAGGACATTATGTTAACAGACCCAGATTTACCTGGACATTATGTTAACTGACCCAGATTTACCTGGACATTCTATACATAGCTTAGACCCAGATTTACCTGGACATTATGTTAACTGATCCAAATTTACCTGGACATTCTATAAATAGCTTAGACCCAGATTTACCAGAACATTATGTTAACGGACCCAGATTTACCAGGACATTATGTTAACAGACCCAGATTTTTACCAGGACATTATGTTAACAGACCCAGATTTACCAGGATATCATGTTAACAGACTCAGATTTACCAGGACATCATGTTAACAGACCCAGATTTACCAGGACATTATGTTAACAGACCCAGATTTACTAGGATGTTATGCTAACAGACCCAGATTTATCAGGACATTATGTTGACAGACCCAGATTTACCAGGACATTATGTTAACAGACCCAGATTTAGCTGGATATTATGTTAACAGACCCAGATTTACCAGGACGTTATGCTAACAGACCCAGATTTACCAGGACATTATGTTAACAGACCCAGATTTACCAGGACATTATGTTAACAGACCCAGATTTAGCTGGATATTATGTTAACAGACCCAGATTTACCAGGACATTATGTTAACAGACCCAGATTTACCAGGACATTATGTTAACAGACCCAGATTTACCAGGACGTTATGTTAACAGACCCAGATTTACCAGGACGTTATGTTAACAGACCCAGATTTACCAGGACATTATGTTAACAGACCCAGATTTACCAGGACATTATGTTAACAGACCCAGATTTAGCTGGATATTATGTTAACAGACCCAGATTTAGCTGGATATTATAAAAACAGCTTAGATCCAGGTTTACCAGGACGTTATGTTAACAGACTCACATTTACCAGGACGTTATGCTAACAGACCCAGATTTACCAGGACATTATGTTAACAGACCCAGATTTACCAGGACAATCTGTTAACAGACCCAGATTTACCAGGACATTATGTTAACAGACCCAGATTTAGCTGGATATTATAAAAACAGCTTAGATCCAGGTTTACCAGGATGTTATGCTAACAGACCCAGATTTACCAGGACATTATGTTAACAGACCCAGATTTACCAGGACATTATGTTAACAGACCCAGATTTACGTGGATATTATAAAAACAGCTTAGATCCAGATTTACCACTACATTATGCTAACAGACCAAAATTTACCTCGACATATAAACAGCACTGAACTAGATTTCCCAGTACATTACGATAATACACCCAGATTTACCTGGACATTATGCATACTGACCCAGATTTACCTGGACATTATGTAAACAGCACAGACCCAGATTTAACTGAGCATTATATAAACAGCACAGACCCAGATCTGCCAGTACATTATGCTAATAGACCCAGATTTACCTGGACATTATGTAAACAGTACATTATGTTAATAGACTGAGGAATACCTGGACATTATCCAAACAGCATAGACCCAGATTTACCTGGATATTATCTAAACAGCATAGACCCAGATTTAACCTGGACATTACGTAAACTGCACAGATCCACATTGGCCAGTACAGAACAGAGTCAGATTTACCTGGACATTAGGCAGTCTACAATGAAATGATATAAAAGAAGCAACACACGAACAAAGAATACACCCTTCATAACCTGCTGCTGTATTATACAACAGATGACATGAGTTTGGTATAAAGTATAATTCATTTTTTGTTGCACAATACATAAAACAAAACAGGGTAGGACCTTGATTCCTTAAGACATCCATCAGGTCATTACTGACAATGGTGGAGAGAAAAAGGTAATAGCTTTTCTGCAACATTTTGTTGTCATTTTTCTTTTGCTGGTCCAGTTCATCCCCTGGAGCTGTCAGAGTGCGGAATATTGCTGTCACTAATGGCATGAATACTTCCTGTAGGAAAGGACCAATTGATCCCTGAAAATAAAAGATGAAAATGAAAAAGTCCTGGGCCCATGGTCTATTGATAAATCTAAATTTGTCATGTTTATGCCAATGTGGAGAAGAAAAATAAATGTACATAGTGACAGAAGCCCTAGGTGCCAACCTATAGAATCCTTTGATTTCCAGACATTTATGATGACAGTACCGACCCTTCCTTTGTTTTACACTATTAGATATTGCCACCAGGCTTTGATGTTGCTGATACATTAACCAATGGGCATTTGTTTGTTCCTAAGAAGTTGGCCTTTTGTGGCAACTTCAACAGTGCATGCAGCAAGCTGCCTACAATCTTCAATAGAAACAATGCAGCTTTCATCAAAAGAAGTCAAAACCAAATTTGCATACAAGCAATGGAATCTGATAATTTGTTGCATTTTCCAAGTGACTGGTGACTGAAAAATGTTTATTGAACCATGAAAGTTTCCTTTTTTGCTGGAAAAAAGTAACTTTGTGCTTACGATGGCTAGCAACATAAAATGCAAATTAAATGTACAATCTCTTAAAACTAAATATCAGGATGTCAAGAAGTCGAAAGTGGAGCATCTTGCAAAGATGTTTGTAAAAAATTTCACTTGTTAACAGGTTTTCATTTCCCTATGAGGGGCCCCGAGTGGCTGAGTGGTCTAAAGCGCTCTCCGTTACGGATCACTGCCATCTCACCTCTGTCTGCGTAGGTTCGAGTCTCGGATTCAGCCAATGTGGGTATGTGAGAAAGCTTGCCAGTAGCTTCTTGAGGGTCGGTGGTTCTTTCCGGTGTTTTCCCGGATTCTTCCTCCACCATTAATACTGGCCGCCATGTATAGCCTATCGAGTGCTGAAAAATGGCGTTAAACCCTAAACAACAACAACAACAACATTTCCCTATGAACAGCCTCATCCCTTTGGTAGCCTCAGCCAGATGATTATGTTTGTTGTTTCTGGCATATCAAAATCTAGGTCAATTTAAGTAAATGTAGCATGTAAAAAACAACCATCTAGCCACATACTACTGGCAATAATGAATAATGCAGTGAATTGTGTAGTGAGACATGCTTGTTAACAATGGAATATAGATCAAATAAGGACAACTATTATATATATATATGTGTGTGTGTGTGTGTGTGTGTGTTTATTTATGTGTCCTCTAACAGGAACTGATTGATATATAAATTTTCTAACATGTGACTGATACATGAATTCATGGACTTTTCATGTTCAGTACTTAACTCATTATGAAATGTATTACATAGAGGAAAAAAAAAATAAGTTGTCAATATACAAGTGCATTTCAAACTATTTTTGTTTTCATTTAAAAAGAATCTGTTATGTTCTCCATAGTATAGATCCTATTCATTGACATTTCATCTCTTACAAATTTTACCTGTATGCAAAAAATGTTGTTTTATCTTACCACCCTCCCCCCATCTGCTTATGTCAACAATATTACCTTGGGCCTGAGGATGTTGTGGTAGTGCTGTAATTTTAATTACTGACTTTCAATGTATGAAGATAAAGAGATACAACATAAACCTTTTGTTTGTAATAAAAAATATAAAACAATTTCAATAAAATTTCCTATATTTTCTTTAACCTATATTATAAAACTTTTTCTGTGGATGTTGTCATATTATTTAACAAGTTCAAATCTCTCCAAGGCAAGTTCAACTGTCCATTCAACCTCTCCAAGTACAAACTGGCTTTCATAAAACTTGTGCAGTCCT
The DNA here is from genome assembly GCA_028554795.2 of Sinohyriopsis cumingii. Classification (NCBI taxonomy): domain Eukaryota; kingdom Metazoa; phylum Mollusca; class Bivalvia; order Unionida; family Unionidae; genus Sinohyriopsis; species Sinohyriopsis cumingii. The sequence continues at coordinate 3,626,208 of JAPYKE020000047.1, forward strand.
GCATACTTACTGAAATGAAGCAAGCATACTGAAAATTGTAGACCACAAAGGACATCTTTTAGGAAGTCATAAAAAGCATATTAGCAAATGTGTTCAAAGTAAATACCAAGGGTTCCTCACTATAAAGTCAACTCAGAATGTTACTCTTATAACAGAGGTATTAGTTACAGATCCCATTAAATTGGTCAAATTCTGTTGTAGCATTAATACTTAATGTATAAACCCTAAATCAGATAATTATAGATATGAAATCAAAACGGAATGCAGAAGGAATATATACAGCATGAATGCAAGCAAATTTGAAAACAGGGAGAGCAAATGCAAAGCGCAGAAAGTAGAATGACAATTGATAATCACCATGTCTCAAAGGTACTGATAGTCTAAACGTACTCTACGCCCCCCAAAAATTCCAGGATTACAAGATGGACAAGACAGTTACTGCAATCTTTCTAACTACCGAATGCTAAAACCATCTCTGATATTCTTGAGTGATAACAAGATTTCAAGAAGGACATCATATCACCAATAGTGGATGCAAGATTAGTACTATTTTCATTTAAGGCCATCTTGATGATAACAAGTCTTTTGGTGAAACCCATGCTGATATGACCATTCTTTAAGGAGAACTGGTAAGATTTTCAAGATATTCATAAATGTGTCCATGCTGGATTACGACTGGCACCAATTGCATTTAGGACCAACTAGATTTTATAGAAAAGGTCTTCATGAAAACATGCTGGTATGTCCAATTCAGGTGGACTGACTTAAACAAGATCCTTTAGATGGCTGCCATGGTGGCCATATTGGATGCCAGAATGGCACCATTTTCATTTAGGACCAACCAGGCAGCATAAAAATTCTATTATTGAAAACCCAAACTGATGTGCCCAAGACTTGAGGAGTAGTATCAATAAAGAGATTTTCAAGATGGTATTTGTGACTGCATATTGGATGTCAGAATGCTCCCATTTTCATTTAGGACCAACTAGACCTTGGAATGATTGTGTTTTTGAAGTCCTCCAAATAGTTTAGGAGTTTATCAGTAGCAACAGCTATCGTAAGCCAACAGACAGATGAATGAACAACAGGCCATCCCACAAACTCTTCTGGTCTATGACCCGCAATCCTAATAACCCTTGATCAGATTCTTTACAGAGACTGACAAATTTTCACTCCACAGAAGCCGTATTTATCTCGTCAAGTCAAGGCTGACGTAACAAAACAATGACCAAAATGTGATGATATGACCAGTGGTTGTAACTGTACAATCTTTATTTGACTATAACAAAATAAGAAATAAAATTTGTTGCCAAATATTCAACAACTATATTTTTACACTTAGTGCAGTTGTGATTGTATTTCAGTTTATCATGAATTCAATGCTGTTTTTTGCACTATCTACATTGCTATTTATAGAAGCACACTTTTAATAAGACAACATTGCAAAGCTACAGGTTTTCTTCCAATAAAACGTCTGAAGACAGAAAACTCTGACTTTGGTAAATGACAAAAGAAAGCAATAAATGCAAAGTCTGAAAGCATGTATGAGACCATAAACTCACAATGATAAGATGATACATGGAATGCAACCAGAATGCAAATGGAATACACATAAAATGATACATGGAATGCAACCAGAATGCAAACGGAATACACATAAAATGATACATGTAATGCAACCAGAATGCAGATGGTATACACATAAAATGATACATGGAATGCAACCAGAGTGCAAATGGAATACACATAAAATGATACATGTAATGCAACCAGAATGCAAATGGAATACACATAAAATGATACATGGAATGCAACCAGAATGCAAACGGAATACACATAAAATGATACATGTAATGCAACCAGAATGCAAATGGTATACACATAAAATGATACATGGTATGCAACCAGAATGCAAATGGAATACACATAAAATGATACATGTAATGCAACCAGAATGCAAATGGAATACACATAAAATGATACATGGAATGCAACCAGAATGCAAATGGAATACACATAAAATGATACATGGAATGCAACCAGAATGCAAATGGTATACACATAAAAATGAAAGATTTGGTAAAACTACCCATTTCAGAGTTTGTATTACACTTTCTTTATCCGGTCTCATGGTAACTATCATGATCTGATTTCGCATAATTAAATACTACATTTTAGAGTTTTAATGCACTATGAGGACACAGACTTGTACAGTCCCACCATCCTATGTTGGCGACACTTCTGCTTTCTCTATATTAGCTTTAAATCTCAACTGACAGAAACAAACTGGCTTAAGTGACTGAAATAACCGAGCCACTCTGACCCCAAAAACGTCCAGCTACGTGAATAGCTGCTACTGTATTAGCTTCAGTGTAATACATCATTTTTGAAACAATGTTACGACAAAATTAGAGGCAAAAACATTGTTGATTCTGAGATTTTTCAAAAAGGGCACAACTAAAACTTTAAATGAGGGCCAAACCTGCAATCAAGTAGGACTCATAAAAAAGACTAATAAAATTCATCAACACTCGATGCCCATATCTGCCATATCATACAATGTCACTCACTTAAAAACATTTGCATCATCTACATGCAAGTTGTTACTTACTAGTCTTTCAACAGGCCCAGTTCTGTAATTTGTACAAACTGTACTAGTCTTTCAACAAGCCCAGTTCAGTAATTTGTACAAACTGTACTAGTCTTTCAACAGGCCCAGTTCAGTAATTTGTACAAACTGTTGTGAATGCATTATTCTCGTTATGCTTGACACATACGTCACATGTTCTTTATTTCAATAAGAATGGCCATTTTTCAATCTACTTTGACACATACATCACATGATCATATTTCACTCTTTTTTCAATGCTAGCTTGGTCTCAACTGCTAAAGAAACACAACCTTTATCCCTTGATTTGGCAAAAAACAACTACCATCCTCAGAATTTCTGAACATTCTAAAAATTCTTCTTTGTGATGTCTTTTCAAAAATGCAAAATTGACTTCTGATTCTTCATCACTTTTCTGCCTGTAGACTAAATGTTCAACCATATGTGTAAGATTGCTGGAGTATCAGATTCCAACCTGTAAACACTACCTATTTTAAATCATATTTCTGATATGAGTTGGTTGTTCCTGACATTCTTATGCATTAGATGAAAGAAAAAAATGCCAAAATTGTATAAACAATTTTTGGGCCAGACAAACAAAAATCCTGCATTCTTGCACCAACACTGGAGAAAAATTCTTTGAACTGAACACAATGTTCAAGAAGGCACCATCCAATCCAAAAGGCAGTTTATTTTGCCTGTAATCATGCTATAAGCAATCTTCTGCAAAACTGGTGTAGTAAATGTAGTAAACCAAGAGTCTGATGTAGTAAATGTAGTAAACCAAGAGTCTGATGTAGTAAATGTAGTAAACCAAGAGTCTGAAGAAGAAGCAAATTAACATTGCTGGTTTTTGGTCTGAGCATCTGATTTACGCAAATATTTAAATCAGCTTTTAAACTGGCTGACACTTAAAGGCACTTCCAAAAAGGCATGAAGTAATCTTTGAGTCATAGAAAGGTGAGTTGGACAATCCCCCAAAAGCATTAACTCATTCAGCCCCAGACCCGTTGTCAGTATCACTGCTGCTATGCCCCAGCAGCGCTAAGCTGTGTCTAGCTGCGTGTGCCCCAGAGTTTTTACCTGTTTGAAAAATTTTGTAAACATCGTGCACATGTATTCACTCTTACCTTAATTTCTCTGCTTATATCCAATTAAAATCCAAGAAAGTTTCAACATTTATTGCAAATGAATTTGTCTACACAGTGATGTATTTTTTTCCCTATTTGTCCAAGTCTTTCGCGACTTATTTATACAGAATTTACAAAATTATGTGCAACGTTTATCCGCAAGAACTCGATCATCATCGCTGTCAGCATCCTCATCTTCGGACGATACAATCTCAGAAACTTCTATGTCCGAATCGAAATCTCACAAAATATCCAACTGCCGAACATATCTTTCCTCAGCTTGCTCAGTATTTTCAAGATTAAACCCGAGAAACTCCTCATTTTTGCTCTCATCAAAAATCACTCTTACGTCCGCCATCATTTACGATTTTTCATGACCAGAACACGTGTAGTTAAACCGCTTTCAAAACAGGAGCCCTTAGCTTCTGAACAATTCAAATTTCCGCAAATGAAAGTAAAATCATTTCTGATTGGTTTAATAGTTGTTAGTTCTTGGAATAAACCCATTTCTAACCAATCAGAGACGTTGAATCTAACACACATTCATCACGCTTGGAGACGGGATCAGCCATTGAATGCAGTAAAAAAATCACGACTACAGGCGGGATCGGCCATTGAATGCAGAAACCGGATCACGCCTACAGACGGGATCGGGGCTTAAAGGGTTAAGTAATTATTGAGACTCAGGAAGGTGAGTTGGACCCTTTCCAAAAGGCAAGATGTAATCCTTGAGTCATAGGAAGCTGAGTTGGACAATTCCCAAGAGACAAAATTAATTCTTGAGTCACATTAAGGTGAGTTGGACAATTCCTAAGAGGCAAGAAGTAATTCTTGAGACACAGGAAGGTGAGTTGGATGCTTCCTGAAAGGCAAGAAGTAATCCTTGACTCATATGAAGGTGAGTTGGATGCCACCCAAAAGGAAAGAAGTAATTCTTGAGACACAGGAAGGTGAGATGGACACATCCCAGAAGGCAAGAAGTAATTCTTGAGACACAGGAAGTTGGATGCTTCCCAAATGGCATTAAGTAATCTTTGAGTTAATATAAAGGTGAGTTGGACCACTCTTATGAATAGCATTAGGAATAGGTGGATATGTGTGTGTGATTTGGATTTTTAACGCAGATTTAACAATTTTTCACTCATACTGCTGCAGTGTGGCAGTTTATGGTAACGACTTGCACTGAAGCATCATGCTGCGACACGTCCCACCCAGTCGCATTATCCTGACACCAGACCGACTAGTCCTAACACTAACCTCCTAATGCTGAGCTACCAGCAAGGCAGCTGTTAATACCATTTTTATAAGTCTTTGGTATGACTAGGCCAGGGTTGGAACCCGCGACCTCCTGCACCTGAGGCAGACACTCTAACCACTAGGCCACCGGAGATGTGCATTAGGAATAGGAAGCACTGTACAATGTACAAGTATTTAATGGTAAAGATACAAAGATAACACTTTCATTTAGACAAGCAGTTTATAATGTCTTTTTTTAGAATCAAATGAGTTACATGCACACTTATTCTATATTTTATGCTGATACTCCAATGCAGATATAAACATTGAACAATTCAAATTTGAGTTTAAAAGATCCAAAATCAACATTAGTACATGGGGCATGGATATTATGATACAAGTAAAACAAGCATATACACAATGCCTGGCCATTCCTGTAGAACTATTCTATTGAGAATCCTCCCTATGAACCACTCTCACCAATATTAGTACTGAATCTTGATGAAGTTATTGCCATCATCAATGGAGAAGTGAATTAATCTAGGTCTATCAGTTAATGCAGAGTAGGCACAAAACTGCACCAATCCACTTGTCTAATAATGCACGAGTATGAATGTACTGGTTACCTTAAATTTCATGATCAGCTGATTGACTAGCGGTATAAAGTCATGAAGTTCCCTTGCCTCTGGCTGTTTGATCAGCTGCTCCAGGACTAGTGGAATGAAGGGCAGAATGTCCTTCTCCAGGCACACTACCATGCGATGCAGGTACTGCCGCAGTCCCACATGAATCAGGGGGCGCTGTACTGGCACATTAATTGCCTGCAGAAATATCTTCAACAGGTCAGTGAAAGATGCCTCACATCCACAATCATGCATTGTCTGCTGTCCTGAGAATCCTTTACTGGCACGGCTAGAAGTAACAAGATTAATTATAAGAAATGCACAAAAAAATCTTGCAAGTAAATTTAAACAGCAAGAGACCCAAATTGGTTGATCCTGCTTGTCTGGTTGACATCTTTTTAAAAGCCCAAAACAAAGACAGTTGGCAAAGAAATCTGGATCAGCATTATGCCTGTGACATTTCCCAAATGGGCATCCTGGTAATTGTATGCCCGACTTCCCATGCATTTTCAGTGAAGGCACTAAAAATGAAAATCTAATTGCTATGCTGAAATCAGGAAAGGATTTGTCTTTATTGTTGCTTAATGAAATTTACAGATTTGACTTATGTTGGCAACAGTGTTGTGCAGCTATTTGTACTTCTACACTGCCATGACAACTAATTTAGTCAGTGAATTTCAATTAGGTTTTTTCCTTGTAGATAAATAAATGCTACAATACCTTTTCAGCAAATGTTTCTTTGTTAAACATTTAAATCTGCTGTAAAAGTTTAACAAATCTGACATTTTAAAGCGAATTTAAGCAATTCTGCATCATTTTGTGCTTCTATGTCTAAGAATAACAGAAAAATAATAAAACATTAGCCATTAGATGCAAATCTAACACTCTGGGTTAATAATTGACTATTAGATGTGATTCAAACAAGAGCATAAATTACAGTATTATAAGCAAATACTCTGATGTAAAACATCATAAAGAAAAGATATTAAGAAGAGTGGTTGCCATGGAAACAAATAATACTAATAATATTTTTGCATGCCTGGATTACTTGTGAACCTGTTTATAATGCAGGAACTGGATCCCATTTATCTAATAGACCCCACAAGTTGGATCCTATTAGTTGCACATGAATAAAATCATGATCAAAACTGAAAAATAAAACTTGATAAATCACTTGATCATCATAAAAAATGGTGGTTACTGCCGAGAAATCTGGAATCAACAAAATAAAATTCACAACTTTTAATAAGAGGTGATATATTTTGTTATATGGTCTTTTAAAAAAATCTCACGACAATGTAAATAACAACATACAACACAATACTGAACAAGGTTGGTAACAATAGCTAGTGGAAATAATTTAAGAAAAATATCCAAAATAAGTTCAAGTGAAATTCGTGTTAATTTTTTTTCAGTGGAATTACCATATTTAAAGTATATTTTGGGACACAACAATTTATATTTTTCCCTGTCCAAGAACTTATGGTGAAAGTTTTTTCACCTAGGTCATATGTCCCAAGGCTTAAGAAACAAAATACATTTGTGCCCCCTCCGCCACATTGCAATAAAATAGACAAACCAAACACTTATTTGATAATAAAATGAAAGAAACTAACCTTGTTTAGTTATCACTTATTTTTTCATTATTTATTTTCATCATCAGCATTAGAGAATAAAATATATCTAAGAACTCCGCATATGAAGCATACACATCCATTGATACTGTAGTGTGCATCACTTATGTTAGATAACACACAACACATTGCTCTCTGATGTGAACATTGAGAAACAGATTGTGTCTGGTTGTACTCAAACAGATTGTGTCTGGTTGTACTCAAACAGACTGTGTCTGGTTGTACTCAAACAGATTGTGTCTGGTTGCACTCAAAGGTTTGAATATGTTGCGACTTATCCAACAGCATCGCAAACGAGTGGGAAATAATCAAGTGATTAATTGCAGGCATCTGCCATTCACACACGACTTGACATGGTGTTAAGTGCAAAATAACGGAAATTGTATTATATCCAGGTCAACTTTTTATGATAGTATCTCGCAAGTAAAAATCATTATTTTTGAAAATTCATTCACTGGAGTGCAAATGATGATCTTCTCGCTACCATGGGTTACAAAAAGTATTATTAACACAAGTTATTGTTGTGTATATTATTTACTGCAGACATCAATGCACATCAATGCACATTTGTATTAATTATGACTCTAGATGCCAAGCAAATAGAAGCCCCAGTGTTGAATAAATACAAAAGCAGTGAGCAATAAACTCATTGTTTGAACTTACCAATAGGATATCAAAGACAGGTTATTTTTATTAAAGCAAGCTGACCTTGGAAGCTGGCTTTGGATACTTAAAGCAATCTTTTTTTAAAAAAAAGGATATCAATACAATGGATATTTTATTACAAAGCAAGCCAAGCTCAGAAGCCATCTTTGGATTCTTTTAAGTGTGCCATTTGTTTTTTGTTTTTGTTTCTTGTATATACAAAGTTAGCCAACAGATGGAAGCTAAATTTTGTTTCCTTTTCACTGGCATTCACTGGAATTTTGAAAATAAATTGAAACAATGGAACATTTTTAAAGTGAAACAATATAGTGCTTCATGCATGGATGTCAATGACCCAGTGTCGCCCAGAAGATTTGGAGAAAATAAAATCAAATGATGAATTTGTGAAGGCCAGAAGAGATGATTTCGCTGACAATATCATCATTAACATGGATAAAATTCCAGTGTACTTTGATCTCATTCCTGGCTGGACTGTCGATAAATTGTTTTATCTAAAGTACACAGTATTATAATAGTTAAAATAATATTTCAGTTAGAGTATCTTTTCCGACATGCAATTTTTGAATGATTTAAAAGGCGACCCACAATGTATGACTCGATAAAAATGATGTGTCTCAGAACATAATGTACACAAAAAAATTACTTAAAAATTAATTTATGGTGTCCCAATATATATGGCAAATACAGTATTGTAAATCTGATCTGCACTCTTGTATACAAATGTGAAAAGTGTAAACTGACCATCAAATCAAAGCCTGCAAACATTTCCATTACAACCTAATTAATTGCCAGCTGTGTTTTGATCTGCAACTTGCAGAAGTGTTTCTTGTTCTTGTCACAATTAAAAGCAGATTTGTTTTGTAGTATCATGTTAATTAGGACTTTTGTATAAAATTAAGTCAGTGGGGGGTGTTTAAAATAAACCTGTAAAATACAGGTCAAAATAATCTAGTGCTTTGTTTTTTTTTGTTTAATGGCACTTTTAACAGATTATTGGTTATATCAATTTCAGGAAAAGGAGCAAAGTGCCTTTTTGCAAGTATACAGATAGCCAAGCCTGGCTGACCTGGGCAGATAGGTCACAATGACCTCTTTTATTTGTCGTAAGTGCATGGTACATTCAGAGATGCATACAATCATCAAATTTGGTGATTCTGGCATAAACAGTGCTTGAGATATGACCAAAGTCAGTGAATCATGCAATATGGGTCAAAGTAACCTATCTTTGTGATGATCGTGTAGATACACCCTCATCTGGTTTCATAAGTCTTAGTACAGCAGTAATAGCATGTATACAGGGTGCAATTTTTTTTATTTTTATGAGCTAAACATAAAAACTTAATCTAAGCCTGTGTTGTTTTACTGTAAGGGTGTGGTACTGAGATGCATACAATCATCTAGTCTGAAGATTCTAACAGAACCTATAAAAATAAAAAATACAAAAATGTAACCACTCTAAACTGTTGCAAAGGACACAGAATGCCAGAATTGAAAATGGTCCCATGATTATTTTGAAAAGTTTAAAATAGAAAATATTTATCGATGATGCACAACAGAGCCATACCATAAGCTCACCTGAACTTCAGGCTACATGAGGTAAAAATATAGTCTATATGGCAAGACCAAGATTCTATCAAGCATCCATAATGTAGTTTAAAACAAAAAAAAAACCTACGTGGCTTCAGATGTAAGAAGGATGTACTAATATATTTGTTATAAATGTGCAGATTGGAAAACAGTAGAATGGCTTGATTTTATTTTGTACAGGCAAGATAAAACATGGATACTGGTAATTACTGTACTTTACCTAGCATGGATACTGGTAATTACTGTACTTTACCTAACATGGATACTGGTAATTACTGTACTTTACCTAACATGGATACTGGTAATTACTGTACTTTACCTAACATGGATACTGGTAATTACTGTACTTTACCTAACATGGATACTGGTAATTACTGTACTTTACCTAACATGGATACTGGTAATTACTGTACTTTACCTAGCTAAAGCCATTGCATTATTGATGCTCTGAGCATATAACAACTGTTTCTGTTCATTGGTTTCTGTTGCCATTTTCTCCAGCATCACAGTAAACTTCTCTGCAATTGGAGCCAGAACTTCCTTCATCAAACCAGACTTCTTCTGTTTGAAAGAAAAAATCTCTGATTAACCTGACATAATCTTAAATTGAGTAAAAACCAGGCAACATGGCAGAATAAACACCCACTCACTAACAGAAATGGAATTTTACCTGCCTGACTGGTGCGTTATGTAAGATTTCAGTCACTTAATGAGAGAAACTGAGCAGAATGCAAAACATAATCAATCTGAGCATGAATACTAGGAAACTATGCACTTCTTTTGCTGGTGATGAGTAGAAACCTCCACTATGAATACACCTATCACCTACTGGAACACATACAACAGTATCAGAGAAAATGACCTTCAAGGTTGGTGCGCAGGTCTGGTTTAAAATAGTGCAAATCCACACGAGTTTCATTTAGAACCAAATACCTATTGCAAGAGATGTTTTAGTGAAAACATCATGAAAATGCCATAATTCCTTCTAGAGTTATAGTGATAACATGAATTTCTTTTGACATGGTTATAATGGCTGCTTTATTGTAGTTCAGATTAGTACCATTTTCAATCAGGACCAGAACAGCTGGCCAGTGGGTGAGATGAGCCACAAGTGAAATTTAAAACAGTTAAGCCTTTTTTACTGTGGACTCTTCATATGCACCAAAATAAAACAAAATGGCTGACTGATTAATTCAAATAACAGCTCTTCCATTAGCCATCTGCTAATTGCTGGACCAATTTCTTTACTAGTGAATAAAACAATACAACAATATCATCATCACTTTAACCACTTTCCCTACCACTGCAAAAATACAAAGAAACATTTCCTAGACCTGAAAATTTGGTCAAGACTGCATCCTCCCATCCCCACTAGGAATCTTAAATATCTTGCGACATGCATACTATTGTGATACAGGACTACTACCTTATTGATATTGAAAAATGCTAAAATTATGCTACTTCATGGCAATTAAAAAATACCAAACAAAATGGAATGGAAAAATACTCTATACCAGGAGTCTCAAACTCAAACCACCCTGAAGCCAGCATGAGGGCATTTTTGATGGCCCAAGGGCCTCACCACCTTTGTTATCTCTCGTGACACCTTTTGATGGCAATCATTTTGTAGGCCACATGATACGGCTTGGTGGGCCACATGCAGCCCATGGACCATGTGTTGGAAACCCCTGCTTTATACCAATGATGAAGAGACTGTTCATTTTGAAAAGAACTTTACTGGAGAAACTCAAAGCTTATTATTACATCACTGATGACTGAAGATTTATGTTGTAGGAAAAATGCATAAAATCTGAACAGCCAAATGAAAGACACAAAAGTCTCTATGCCAGAAAGAATCACTGCATCACCAAACCCAAAGGACTTAGGGCACATATAAGAGAGAAGAAGGTAGTAGACTTCATTTATAGCTTTGTTGAAAGATCGTGTTTCTTCCTCTTTGACAACCTCAGATGCTTGGTAGGAAGGGTTTTAAGAGATGAATTCCCTTTTCCAAATTATAATCAAATTCCTGAAAATCTACTGTGATGGAAAAGGCATTATGATCATCCTGTTCCAAAATATGGTGGGATACAGGAGCATTAGACCCCTTTGCAGGAAAGGTTGGATTGTTGGGACAAAGGCCTCTTCTGACTACTCATGGAGAGGGCCTGAACTGTCCTTAATTGGTGCCTTTCCAGAAGGACAAGAACTTTCACAACTCTTCTAGGTCTCAAAGGGGAAAGGTGACAATCACTCTCCTTCTGTGATGACCCCTCCAATGGAACGCATAGTGGTCTTCAAACATTAACACCTGTACTTGCAGGGTACCATGCAGAAGTCATCCATGGCAGTACAGGACGAACTCTCTCATGAAAGAGGAAATTCCATATCCCATAGTGGTTGAAAGAAACATGAGGAAGGAGGGGAAATCATTCTGGTCTCCTTTTCAAGTAGTGTACATAAATGCAGGCTCTATCAATGGATAATTAGATACTTTGGAGACAGGGAGAGTCTGATCTGATCATAGACTCCATACCTGGATATGGCAAGAGTTCTCAACACCCAGTGACTGGTATTGTGCCCAGTGATTGTTACCCAGTGACCAGCATCATGATTGGTGCCTAGTGAACTGTAACTTCTGACTAGTATCTGGCACTCAGTGGCCTATACCAGGTGATTAGTGACCTGTTGATGATTTGCTAACTAAAATCATTGCTGATCTAGATCTGTAGGAAGAGCCTTCATGAGAAATAAGTCAAGAATGTTGCATTACCATCTTGAGGTTGCACAAAAAGCTCATTGCTTGATTCAAGGTAACTGGAGAATATTAACCCTCACATGAAGGAGGGGATTTAATCAGACTCCATAATACAGCTCAAGTCTACCACCGCTGGGGTGTAAGACTTTGCTTGTGCGATGGATGGTGCCTCCATACTGTCCTATAAATCAGATTAGAGGTGGAAGCACTTTATTCCAGTAAGCTTGTAGCCCTTACTGATAAATGCTGCCCTCTTCCTAGATGACATACTATCTTTATCAGGAATGATGGTGCTCCTACCGTTATTTGGGGGAGTGTAATCAATCCTCAGAGAAGTAGCTGTTACCTCCTCAAAAATGAAAACTAGTTCTCTTCTGGAATATGCTGTCTCTCCCCATTTTACTGAGGGCATAGCACTTGATCCCAGTCAAGGTATGTATAGTCTGATATATTAAAGATCAGAGGAAGAAGAATGCACTTTGTCTTTTTATATGTATACCTGCTTTTGGCTAGATCCCAGGTATTGTCAGACCACAGACAACAAGATGATCATACATCCAGCCATTAACGCTTTGTGAATGAAAGACATGTCATGTGATTGTCTTACTGTGGACTTCTCGAGCCCACATTTTAAGACATTTGAAAATAAATTTCTGAAACAAGACATTTTGTCAAAGACTCAACAATTGATGATGAATAAAGACAAAAAGGATTGCATCAGCCAATCAATATCCATACTACTCTTGAATAAAGACAAAAGGGATTGCATCAGCCAATCAATATCTGTACTACTCTTGAATAAAGACAAAAGGGATTGCATCAGCCAATCAATATCCGTACTACTCTTGTATAAAGACAAAAGGGATTGCATCAGCCATTCAATATCCATACTCCTCTTGTATAAAGACAAAAGGGATTGCATCAGCCAATCAATATCCATACTACTCTTGTATAAAGACAAAAGGGATTGCAGCAGCCAATCAATATCCGTACTACTCTTGCGATATCCGTACTACTCTAACTTGTATAAAGACAAAAGGGACTGTATCAGCCAATCAATATCTGTACTACTCTTGTATAAAGACAAAAGGGATTGCATCAGCCAATCAATATCCGTACTACTCTTGTATAAAGACAAAAGGGATTGCATCAGCTGAATCGATATCTGTACTACTCTTGTATAAAGACAAAAGGGATTGCATCAGCCGAATCAATATCCATACTACTCTTGCAATATCCATATTACTCTTGTATAAAGACAAAAGGGATTGCATCATACGAATCAATATCCGTACTACTCTTGCAATATCCGTACTACTCAAGTATAAAGACAAAAGGGATTGCATCAGCCAAATCAATATCCGTACTACTCTTGCAATATCCATACTACTCTTGTATAAAGACAAAAGGGATTGCATCAGCCAATCAATATCCGTACTACTCTTGAATAAAGACAAAAGGGATTGCATCAGCCAATCGATATCCGTACTCCTCTTGTATAAAGACAAAAGGGATTGCATCAGTTGAATCAATATCCGTACTACTCTTGCAATATCCGTACTACTCTTGTATAAAGACAAAAGGGATTGCATCATACGAATCAATATCCGTACTACTCTTGCAATATCTGTACTACTCTTGTATAAAGACAAAAGGGATTGCATCAGCCAAATCAATATCCGTACTACTCTTGCAATATCCATACTACTCTTGTATAAAGACAAAAGGGATTGCATCAGCCGAATCAATATCTGTAATACACTTGCAATATCCGTACCACTCTTGTATAAAGACAAAAGGGATTGCATCAGCCAATCAATATCCGTACTACTCTCGTATAAAGACAAAAGGAATTGCATCAGCCAAATCAATATCTGTACTACTCTTGCAATATCCATACTACTCTTGTATAAAGACAAAAGGGATTGCATCAGCCAATCAATATCCGTACTACTCTTGAATAAATACAAAAGGAATTCCATCAGCCAATCAATATCCGTACTACTCTTGTATAAAGACAAAAGGGATTGCATCAACCAAATCAATATCTGTACTACTCCTGCAATATCCGTACTACTCTTCTATAAAGACAAAAGGGATTGCATCAGCCAATCAATATCCGTACTACTCTTGTATAAAGACAAAAGGGATTGCATCAGCTGAATCGATATCCGTACTACTCTTGTATAAAGACAAAAGGGATTGCATCAGCCAATCAATATCCATACTACTCTTGTATAAAGACAAAAGGGATTGCATCAGCTGAATCAATACCCATACTACTCTTGTATAAAGACAAAAGGGATTGCATCATACGAATCAATATCCGTACTACTCTTGCAATATCCGTACTACTCTTGTATAAAGACAAAAGGGATTGCATCAGCCAAATCAATATCCATACTACACTTGCAATATCCATACTACTCTTGTATAAAGACAAAAGGGATTGCATCAGCCAATCAATATCCGTACTACTCTTGAATAAAGACAAAAGGGATTGCATCAGCCAATCAATATCCGTACTCCTCTTCTATAAAGACAAAAGGGATTGCATCAGTCGAATCAATATCTGTACTACTCTTGCAATATCCGTACTACTCTTGTATAAAGACAAAAGGGATTGCATCAGCCAATCAATATCCGTACTACTCTTGTATAAAGACAAAAGGGATTGCATCAGCCAATCAATATCTGTACTACTCTTGTATAAAGACAAAAGGGATTGCATCAGCCAATCAATATCCGTACTACTCTTTTATCAAGACAAAAGGGATTGCATCAGCCAATCAATATCCGTACTACTCTTGTATAAAGACAAAAGGGATTGCATCAGCCAATCAATATCTGTACTACTCTTGTATCAAGACAAAAGGGATTGCATCAGCCAATCAATATCCGTACTACTCTTGTATCAAGACAAAAGGGATTGCATCAGCCAATCAATATCCGTAATACTCTTTTATCAAGACAAAAAGGATTGCATCAGCCAATCAATATCCATACTACTCTTCTATAATTGAAAATCTTAGACATTATTCATATAATATTTCTAACAAGAGAAGCATCAACTACGAATATCAGATCCTGATACAGAAAAGTAACTCTGGTATTTTTTTCTTTACGTGAGCATTTCTTCCATGTGTTGATAAATATGTTGTCCAGACAAAGAATGAGGATGTACTGTTATGCATGGGCCTGTGATGTGGATTTAGATGGGGTCAAAGTATGTCTTTAAGAATTTCAAGAATTTGAGGATAGTACATCTGGCATAGATAAAGGTTTTCCATTGCAGAAAGGTAAAGCTAAACAAATGTAAGTATGTGTGTGTGTGTGATTTAGATTTTTAACATAGCTTGAATAATTTTTCAGTCATATCGCTACAATGTCTGCAGTGTGACAGTTTATAGTGATGTCTAGCACTGGGGGATCATGCCGCAGACATGTAGCATGTTGTCCCACCCATTCACATTATCATGACACTAGGCCGACCAGTCCTAACACTAAACTCTTAATGCAGAGCACTGAGCGAGGCAGCTGTTAGTACCATTTTTGTAAATCTTTGGTATGACTCGGCTGGGGTTTGAATCAGCAACCTCCCGCATCTGAGGCAATCGCTCCAACCACTAGGTCACTGGAGCTTTACTGCAGTATTAATTTCACAAGGTTCTAAAAGTTATAAAGAACAACATCTTACATGCCTGGCAATATCATTTACAGCCATTACAATGCAGCATAACATTCCTAACTCAATTTATATTCCAAAACCATATCTGATATTGATACAAGTTCAACACAGCAATCAAACTGGAAATTTATTTGGGGTGGAGTTTAATAGCCCTTTATGCCTCTATGAATGCATTTGGACAAGATATGCAGTCTTGAACTAAACTTGTTCTGCTGAAAACATTAATTTCTTTTCAGATTTACCACGACTTCAACTCATGACCCCAGAATCTATGGGTTTCTTTATTACTTAAGTGCAAGTATTGCAAAGTTTGGTCAAGAAACACACTCTAAAACAAAAGTTATTCGGCAGAACATATTTTTCTTTGAGCCCCTGACACAAGCCAAAATAGGCCTCTTCCGTACATTAAATGAAAGCCCTCCACAGACTTTGGTTAAGATACTTGGATGCCAGAATGAATAGGTTTTAATCTTACCAAGAAGCAAATCATTTAGAAACACTGGTGAAAGTATATGGTTGATAACTGAGATTTTTGTGCTGAAGCCATTTTTCTTTCTGTCAATGACCTTGACCTTAGGCTTCAAATTTCAAAGACTTCTTCCTTGGACAAATGGACAGATATCAAAACATATATGCTCCATCTGACGGCTGGCATGACACCAATCCATAAAGAGATGTGCCATTACTGCCACTTAGTGATACTGATGAACAGTATGGATATTTCTCACCCTCCCCCCAGTTAATTTTATTGCATATTTACTGACATCATAAAACCTGTCATTAAAACTCACTTATTTCGACTGCAAGAACAAACTTAAAGACCTAATAATGTTTCCTACCTTAAATATTTTCAGCATGTTTTTTATGTTTTCTAATTTCATAGTGTTTGTTTTTTGTAATCATATCATTATATTATGTTTTTTCTGTTATAGGTGTTGTCTAATGTTGTAAAGTGCTTAGAGCTTCTAAAGATTAGGCGCTATACAAAGTCCTCATTATTATTATTATTATCATTAACTCAAAGATAAATATAATCTCAAACTCATATCCATCAGACATATAATGTATTAATATCTTCCATTTCTCTGGCAGCCTCTCATAACAGTAAACATTACTGAACTAAATTTTTATAAAATATTACATATGATGGACACTTTATGTAGGTCCTATATTCCTTTTACATACAGCCGACATTAACTCCTACCTCAGGAGGAAAGTTGCTGGTGACGATGAGAGTGCTGACAGTCTCATACAGGAAGAGCTGGTCCTCATTACTCAGCAGGGTCTGACAACCATTTTCTGGCGTATTCAGCACCAAGAGGTCATGCAGTTGCTGAAAAATCTCTGGCAGGTAATTCTGAAGGTGAATCCTATCAGTGGGAGAGAGATACATCATATTTATTTGACGTGAAGATAAGTCATTAGTAAGTGAAGACTTCTGTAGCACAAATTATGTTGAATAAACAATTGGACATTGGAATATAGGACAAAGTGACCAAAGTTTTGTGCATGACATTTCATTCCTTGATCCACTCACTTTACAAATTTGAGAGAATTTGGTGAAAAGGTATTTACATTTGAGGTTCATAGGCATTATGGAATAAACCATGGAAAGCAAGTCAAAAAGACCAAACTTTGATGTGCTATACACATGTAGCATGCAATGAAATTAATACTATTTACTGCCCACTTATTCAGGTTCAATAACAGTTAGAATTTTGTTTGTAAAATATATATGCCCCAAATGAAGACCAAATTTTGAACTGGCCTTAAAATCTAATCAAGTCATCTACATATGGATACAAAACGCAAGTAAAATTTCACCTCTCTAAATAGAATTGTCCTTGTGCAAATTTGCTCCCAAAGTACTCAGAGCAAACAGAAATATGGACAGGCAACAACCAAATGCAAGCAGCAAAACAAACAGAAATATGGACAGGCAACGACCAAATGCAAGCAGCACAACAAACAGAGTTGGTGGACATATATACACAAATCTACACATTTTTGTTGTTGTTGTTGTTGTAGGGTTTAACGTCATTTTTCAGCACACGATAGGCTATACATGGCGGCCAGTATTAATGGTGGAGGAAGAACCCGGGGAAAACCCCAGAAAGAACCACCTACCCATGAGAAGCTACTGGCAAGCTTTCTCACATACCCACATTGGCTGAATCGAGACTCGAACTCACGCAGACAGAGGTGAGATGGCAGTGATCCATAACGGAGAGCGCTTTAGACCACTCGGCCACTCGGGGCCCCCACATTTTTGTTCCAAAGTTGGTGAAAAGAAATGAGTTTCAACTGGCTTACTGATGTATCAAGGCAGTAACTTGAGAAAACTCCAGTGTGATATCCTATTTATTATATACCCCTCTTTTCTGCTTTTTAGATATATTTTAGCTGTACAGATTTAACAGAATTCACAGCAAACTGAGATTTATACGAGTTAGATTTTAGTGCATCTAAAAAAATAAACAAGATGACAGCAACTGAATACACCTTTAGTTGTGATATCAAATTACAGATTGAACATCCAGGTTAAACACCAGATTAGGCACTTAAATGTTAAACTGATGTAAAAAAAGCATTTCATATGTTAAAAAGAGTGGATCAAACAGAATCTAATTTTTTGTTTCATATTTAGCATGTGGATCTCACTGCTTCAGAAACTGGCAAAAGCAAGTCATTAACTGAGACTATACACCAGCAATGTGAGCATAATAAATATAGACAAAATACACCTGCAATGTGAGCATAATAAATAAGGACAAAATACACCTGCAATGTGAGCATAATAATAAATATAGACAAAATACACCTGCAATGTGAGCATAATAAATATAGACAAAATACACCTGCAATGTGAACATAATAAATATAGACAAAATACACCTGCAATGTGAGCATAATAAATATAGACAAAATACACCTGCAATGTGAGCATAATAAATATAGACAAAATACACATGCAATGTGAGCATAATAAATATAGGCAAAAGTGATTCATATGGATTAGACACTGATCAAGACAATGAGAGAAGACTACAACAGCAGCAGCATATGGTGACTGGAAGTAATTTGAAAACAGCTCAACACTTACTGGCATGAATATATGGAACTGACAGAATACATTAAACCAAACTACTGGAAAATGGCAGGTGCTTATATACTACAGTAGTCCCCCTCTTGAACGGCCCCCCTGACCAGCGGCCACCCGCTCCTTACGGCCAGAATTCGTTGGCACCGACGAGTTTGTGTTAAAAAGTACCCCTCGCGAAAGGCCACCCGCCTAACGCAACCAGCGGCCAGCATATTAGTACAAAATCATAAAATTTACCCCTCACAAGCGGCCGAATTTTATTTGAATATGTATCCAGAACCAGTATTGTATTCATAACGTGTGTTAAGTAATCCGATTTCTGTTTCCCGATGTCAGGTTTTCGTTACTGAAAGAAGTGTTGAGTAAAGTACATTTACCACTAAGGTTAATATTATATCATTTACGCCTCACGAGAAGCCAAATAAAAACAGAGAAAGACTCAAATTTTAATCCATACAAAAGGGTACGTACATGTAATCCAATTAGCCTTATTGCTGTGTTATCATAAGATGTCCGGTTTAGTCACTCTGATAATTGTTAAGAATACAATTATCGAACAGTAGTAACAGCTGAGAAGTGGCAGTATCGATGTACAATACCAAAGTTAGAAGGAAAATGGTTTACTAGCCTTTATGGCTTCCCTTAGTAAGATGTTGAGCTTGTTCACTTCGGTAATCAGTGGCTATTACTACTGACAATAATTGTCAAAATTACGAATCCTAGCGGCCGCGAGGTCAAATCTGCGTGATGTTAACGGTACATATCGAAGCCCGTTTAGGCTTCTCTCACCTAGTTTCAAGAAATGTATAAAAACAATAGGGTACCAGACTGCGACTAACGAATCACGTGACAAGATCACTTCCTTTAAAAACACATGGCAATTTGTTTAGAAGCATACAAAATTGTTTTATCAGTATTGTAGTTGGCAAAATGAATAACTTACTGCAAAAAGATCAACATGTCATCGAGGAAAATAAAAATTCTCAGTTTAGAGGAGAACGTGAAAGTAATTCAACTGATGGGGGGGGGTTGTCGAGGATCCTTGCAGAAAACTAACGTCGGGAAGACTCAGATAAACAATATCGTGAAAGATAATGAAACAATTCTGCAGAAGTGGAAAGGTAAAATGGACAGAGAAAGGAAGATTGTTTGAGCCAAGAGACGTTTGTATCCTGATTTGAAAGCCAAGAAAAAGCGAAAATTTTGCCAGTTGAACTAGGATATGACGACTTTACCGCAAGCAACGGATGGTTGCACAGATTTCAAGTGCGACACAATATCAAGTGTTCTGTCATTAGCGTGAATCAGCTGATGTTAATAATGAAGTTGTAGAAGATTGGAACAAAAGACTAAACGATATATGCACGGGATATGACAGCAAGGATATTTTTAATGTGTTGAGACTGGTTTGTTTTTTAGACTGTTACCAACAAAGTGACGTGATGTGAACTGTAACATAATTATAAAGACAGTTTTAAAACTCTGTCAATGGTTATTCATAGCATTCTTTTGCAAATGATGACAAAGTTTGTTTTACATTTATTTCATATCATGCATGTGATTTTTTAATTAAAATATTAAATATTTAAAATTAAATGTACTTGTGACTTTTTTCATATGTATTTACTATTCGCATTTGTCATCCCCCTCTAGAAAGGCCACCCGCATTATAAGGCCACTTCCCTGCTGCATTAGGGGTGGCCTTATAAGAGGGGGACTACTGTATTTAAAATGCTGAATATCATTAATATTAAGCAATTTACCAATCAAGGAACTTCAAGGTATCAATGCTTTCAAATAAGAATATGAAATGAACTTTTCATCTCATCCTGGCTTCTTTTTCTTATTCATACATATACATATATTTACATATATAAGTACCTTTGTCCTACATATACGTATCCTAATGTACACATTTACCTGCTGCTGATTGCATGTAGTTTTCTTATTTTCTGTTTATCAATAAGATGTAAACCTGACTACAACAAAGTTGTACTTGTTCATCTTATAGTTTAGCATCTCTAGTTGCTACATATAACATATAGCAGTTGTTCTACTAGCACCTCTGGTTGGTTTAAATACCAAAGAACAGCCACTCTTCCACCAGCATCACAAGTTGGTTTATAAAACATATAGCAGATAGTCTTCCACCAGCGTCTCTAGCTGGTTTATGTAACATATAGCAGCTGTTCTTCCACCAGCATCTCTAGTTGGTTTATATAACATACAGCAGTTGCTTTTCCAACAGTGCCTCTAGCTGCTATATATAACATATAGCAGTTGCTTTTCCACCAGCGTCTCTAGCTGCTATATATAACATGCTGCAGTTGCTCTACGAAGTATTTTGATTTGTGTGGATACAGTACCAAAAAATATTAAATGCTATCTTCATTTCATTAAATGAGGTAATTACCAAACAGGATGGTACTTGTTTTGTTCATACTCTTACCTAATGGTTTTTGCAAATCTGGAGAAGAGGTAAGCTGAACGACTGCGAACTTGAGGTGAGGGATGATGAAACCCTCTCTCATCCAAGAAAGCTCTCTGCATAATAAATCAGAATGTAATCAACAATTATATAGCTCACCTAATGAAACTTTTAGTAATCACCAGCAACTACTGTAAACATTAATATGCAGAAAATGAATGTAGATTAATCAACAATTATATAGCTCACCTAATGAAACTGTTAGTAATCACCAGCAACTACTGTAAACATTAATATGCAGAAAATGAAGTTAGATTAATGTGATCCTGACAAACGAAATGTTGGCCACTGTGACATGGCATAAATGACATAAAACCATATAAAAAAGAACATTGCTTTCTATATCAAATAAGAGATGCTAGCAAGTCAAATATCTTCTGACAAATTGCTCATTTATCTTACTACAACTACAAATTCTAATGGCACACAAATGAGATACATGGAATGAGTGTGTGTGTATGTGTGTGATTTGGATTTTTAACGTAGCTTTAACAATTTTTCAGTTATATCACTATGATGTCTGACGTGTGCCAGTTTACAGTGATGCCTAGGACTGGGGCATCATGTCGCAGACATGTAACATGATGTCATTTTTTGGTAATGTGTGATTAGTCTTGAGGGAATATGGGCTCATGTGTGCAGGCAAGGCAATGGGTGCCATTTATATGCGGACCGGGTTCAAATCTCTGTAGAGAATGAATTAAAAATTCTCTAACCTGTATGATAGTATTATTTGTATTAAAGTATTGATTCTGCCTACTAATATCAAGCATTCCTCTACAGAATCCAGGGATAGCACTTTCCTTTCTGTCTGGTGTATCTTTATTCACTGCTCCCTCGATAACTCGCGCCCGGATAACTCGCGATCCCGCTTATAACGCAATGTCCGTCTTGGCTCCCGATTTTTTCCAGAGAAAATGTATTTAAAATATCTTTAAAATATGCTGAACATGAAAAAATTACGATAAGAATTGATAAATTAAACCTTGATACATTGCTTGTTTTATCATCGAAAATGGTGATTAATGACCGCAAAAATATAATCCATATTTTGAAATTTGCAAGTTCTAAAGAAGAATTAATTCCAGAGATCTCGAAAACGCTTAATTACACGTATTTGGACGCCACTTTTTGATCTGGGTGGCAGAAAATCACTGAGGCGGGAGTCCTCCGTACGCATGTAATAGGTGCGCGGGAAAATTCAAAGATTTGCCGGTCCTGTTTCAGCCACCTGCTTTGTGGGAAAATGTGTTGATCAGTTAACTGTGCTGATATTTACAATGACAGAATTCAGTGACTGAAAGACTCTTTGATGTACTGTTGCCATTTTATAAGAGTACATTAAAAAAAAAAAAAGAACATGATGCAACAGCTAGGCAGCTAGTTCAAAGGCTTTGACTAGCGGCCGAGTGAGATTTAGTGATTGAATTCAGAGGCAGAAAGACCCAGTTTTGAAATCCTAGCGAGACCTCTGTTTAAAGATATCATATATTATGTAAGTTTTTATGATAAATAGTTGTCAGTATACTGTAAATAAACAGTCTGGTGAAATAGCGATCAATGAAAACTTCTGGTAAATGCTAACAGGTGGCAACAGAGAATGAAATAAACACCAATTAAACGTCTTCCTGTGTGAAAGTCACGTTCTAATCCTTTAATTCCGTTTCAGTGTAAACATTATAATCACAACATATTCTGTTCATTGAAAACATGAAAAGAGTCAATCAACCGTCACATCGAAACCCGTGAGTACTTCTGTGAGAACCTAATTACATGTACATGCCGGCTTTGTTTTGATCAACAACTTGGGGAAGTGTTTGTTGCATTAAAAAAAAAAATTGATTACAAGAGACCTCGGGTGCTGGATTAAGGGTCTTGGAGCTACCTTTGACGTAAAGCAAAACAGTAACAGAGACAATGACGATGATAGTGACTTCGAATGTTTCAGTGAAACTGATGTCATTAATGACAAGGCTGTTTGGGAGAAATTCGTACAGACTCATGGTCCTGAGATGGGCGTTTCTCTTGATGATATGGAGGAGTGGATTTGTGCTGACAATGATTGCCCCACAGCTGAAAACATGTCAGATGAAACTATAATTATTTCTATAGCGAACAAATTTGCAGCAGAAGACGATTCTAACTGGAGTAACACAAGTGTTGACAGTGATGCAGACGCAGATTTTGCACACCCCCACCCCTCTGCACAGGAAGCAATCAAATATTTTGATATTGCCATAAGGTGGCTGGAGACCCAAAATGTTGACTACGTAAAGCTCATGCAGTTGAGAAATCTGAGGGATTTTGCTCGGCGGCAGAGAAACCAAGGAGTAACACACACACACAAAAAAAATAACTTATTTTTTTCAAAAAGTGAATTGATATTTGTCAAGCGTGGCACAAACGGCAAGTATTAACTTGTTCTAATTTACGTTGTTTTAAATTTGTAGACCAATTAAATATGTTAGTACTGATTAACCCTTGTTTTTTTTTGTTTTCCATTTTACTTCTATCACATTCAAAAATATTTATCTATCTATCGTTCGATCGACACTGTTTCTCGAAAAGAGTCAATCTTTTGTATATAAAAAAATGTCTAATTTGGATCAAAGAATAAAACTAGAATGTATCCAATTCAACATAAAAATTAGTGACGTAGTACACAATGTGTGAAGTGGTACACATGTTAAGCGAACGGAAACCACGTGGAATAATGTTTTCGATGATCACCTCAATATACTGTAATTTATCCTGAAATTAATGTTGTCCTATGAGGAAATAATAAAGTACACCGTTATGAAGAGATATTTATTAACATTTAATCTCAGAACGATTATAAAGTGAGTATTCAACAGTATAATCTGTCTACACCTCCCCCTTATTTCTCCGTTATGTCGTCAATCACTTTATTGGTTTTGGGCTTATTTTATAGGTCCCTCGATAACTCGCGCCTCACTTACAGTGCGGCCGATGTTTCTGGACCCCGATGTGCGCGAGTTATCGAGGGAGTGGTGTGTGTATATATATATATATATATATATATATATATATATATATATATATATATATATATATATATATATATATATATATATATATGTGTATATATATATATATATGTATATATACACACATATATATATATATATATATATATATATATATATATATATATATATATATATATATACATACATACATACATACATACATACATACATACATATATATATATATATATATATATATATATATATGCATGCACTAATTACAGCAGAGTATTGAAGCTTGCACTTCACTGATTTTCAGAAAAACTACCATATCGACATCACGTTAATTAAGTCTCATGGTACACACAAATGATTGTCAGGTAAAAAAATCCCCAAATTGCTGAATGAAGTCAACCTATCTCAAATCTGTGGATAATTTGGTCCAATCTTTGACTCATTGTTGCATGAGCTGCAATAATCCCTTCAGCGTGCATTGACATGATTAATGAGACAGCAAGGTTCACAAATAGAGTGCACTGATCATCACCAGTAACATTTTCCTTCTCCATCATGTCCTCCATGACCAGTTTAGCATACCAGCTGTGAAGTATGAGTTTAATTCTTCTTCAAACTCTTTATTCATTGCCAAGCGTAGTGGTTGAAGTTCTTGTGTGCACAAGGCAATTACAAACAAAAGAGTGCTCCCACTATCTTTCATTTTGGCACTTTGGTGGCTTTGACTTCATCTGATGGCAGTCATTCAGATGACAACACTTAACTACTGAATTTGTCAGGTCATTGATTTGTCCTAATACATGGATAGTATGGTTTTAAACATTCAAGTGACCACCATTTGTGTTGTAATAGATTTTTGTCTTTTGTATTCTTTATTAGTAGAGGTGAAATTACAAAAGTAAATACCTACTTCGTGCAAACTTCGACAGGCAAAACCATGACTTTAATTACCCAGGATAATGTCTTTTAAAAAAATACTAAACCACAAAAATTGAACCCAATGAAAAAAAATGATACTACAATAATAAATAATGCTCTTGTTTATTTCATATAAGAGTAAACAACAAAACAAAAATTATCCAAAAAGTATACAGCTTTTTGACCAATGGTCTCATCCAAAGGCATAACTCAAAAGCTGGAGTTGTAAGACAGTAAACTATATCCTACTTCTTGACCCACACAGCAATATAACCTTGAGCAACAATGGTATATGGAGATCGGGACGTTGAGGTTCATAAAACATTCCAATTATCAAGTGAATTAGAGCACATTTTTTATTGTTGAAATGTTGGAGAAACAAAAGTTCCTCAAAGGGACTGATGCTTGATGGGCTGAAAAAAATTCCATGAATCCAAGAAGACAAAATGAATAGTGTTGAACCATCTCTGATAATCTTCTGCAATAAAATTATTTTCAAGATCAGCACAATCTTTCTTTTAGACCAATTGGACACTATAAGAACTCTTAGTGACAACCCTGTGCTGAAATGTCCATCCGAGTAGTAATAATACGATTTTCAAGTTTTTTATTTAGGTCCAACTAGATATCACAAGAACAATTCTGATGCCAAAGCCCTATCAATATAAACATCGATTCAGGAGAAGGAGTAATACAAATATTTTCAAGATGGCTGCCATAGTGCTCATATTTGATTGGCATTAGTTTCATTCAGGACAAAGCAAACAGCATATTAAATTACATGGAAAGAGCATTATAACACTACAACTTTCCATTTAAGGGTAGCTATAAGAAAGGTTTCAAGATGGCAACAAAGGTGACAATATTCAATGTTAGATTGGCACTATTTTTATATAGGTCCAATCAGACGTCATAGGATGTCTTTTGTTGAAAACCCCATGTCAAAATGACCATCCATTCTTGGGTAGCATTAAAAGATTTCTCAAGATGCCAATGTGGTGGCCATATTGATGTACAGCTTTAATGGCAATTGATCTGATGTTTAATATTGCCACTACAATGAACATCAAATTAGCATAATTTTCATTAAGGATCAACTAGACAGAATATAAAGTTTTCTGGTGAAAATTAAATGTCAATATGACTTTCCAAAGTGACTATTTTCAATGGTATATTGATGCAACTCTTATGTAGGACCAATTAGACAATCATGTCTTTTGGTGAAACCTCCATGATGATATGACCATCCATCCAAAATGAACTGTAATAACAATATTCAAGATGGCTACCATACTCCATGTCAAATCACCATTTTCATTTGGGATGAACCAGACATCACAAGCAGTCTTTCAATGAAATCCCAATTTTAATATAATTTGGAGTGTCTAGATCATATAATATTAAAAGTTTGTAATGAATGGGATATAAAATAGACTTCAACATATGAGATCAAATCAAAAACTGTAACCTGATGGTGTCCTATTTATTGACCCCCATGGCTTCACCCATATACTTGACCCAGGAGTAGGAGTAGCAAAACTCTAAGGTCCGTGTGCATTGATACAACCTTAAAAAACATGAAATGAACTAGTTATACAAAATACAGTGAAAAGAACAACTTTAGCCAAATACTTGCTGCATTGCAATTCTTGGCCTCATGACATCACCCTAGGGCAGAAGCCAAGACCATTATTGGTGACACTGAATGAAGTGGAGTATGTGATGATATTTTAAATATGAAGGGACTTGGGTAAGGGGTTACAGAAATAACAGACTGATACAAGGGCCATCATATGGGGTGGGCGATATAGGCAACAGCCCGGGTTGCATTTTTTTGCCGAAGATGACACTTGCCTGTGTGCATCATTTCATCCAGTGAAAACCTGTGATAACTGTAACTGATAACATTTCTGAATGTTGAAACAATCTTGTTGGCATACTGGCTGTAAGAATGGCTTCATTTTCATCCAAGAAAAACGAGACATCACAAGAAGTCTGTTGGTGAAAACCCATCTAAGCACAAAATGGCCATGTGGTGCCAATTAAAAGTATGGTATAGTATTGATATGACACCGACTGCCTTGCAAGACAGACAGACCTCTATCCCCGAATAAACTGTTTGGTTGGACCATTTTGAGGAAAAGGTCCCCATGCTGGTGTCAGGATGGCTGGTAATGGTGCAGCAGTATGAATATTTGGATCCAATAGATCCAGCATTAACCCCATGTGCCCTGAATTACAGCTGCAAAGGCCATGCTCAGGCATGCAGGGGACTTATGCCTCATGGGCTGCATAAAATTGGGGGAATATTCCCCCAATGCATCCGTTGAAGCAAGTGATGGGAAGAGGGGCACAGTACGTAAGGAGTTGTGTTGTTATCTCCTGCACCAGACAATGCACCCGATTCAACAATGGCTGAAACTGTCTGTATCCTATCCATACCGTGACACAGCTGTGGTTGTGGGTTTCACCTGATGAACTTGGGGGGGGGGTGTGTGGCTGGCACCCAGCATCCCTCACAAGGATTGCTATGGAAATGGATTTGTTGTGGAGACTGAGGACTGGATTTGTTGTGGAGACTGAGGACATCGGTGTTGTCCCTTCGTGATTTTGACCTCCTTTCTTTCCACTCTGCTGCTTTCAGTAGTATTGCTGTCCAGGTATTCTCAGAACAAGCACTGCATATATTACAAGGTGACTCCCACATGTATTTCATGTATACAATGCAGGGCTCATATAGCAACCTGTTCCCCCACTTATGTAAACACTGCTATTAATAATGGTCTTCCATGCTCAACTTGTTTAACACTTAAGCAAGTATCCTATTGACAAGTATCCTTAATTTATATACCGCTTATCCAAGACATTGTTTCCATGGTAACATCAAAAGGATTGAAGGCAAAAAAGGTTCAAAGGCATTTATACACAACTTCATTACATATCAATGCCATCTCAAGTATGTCCACATGGCTGTGAGTCTTGGGCTTGGTCAACATGGGTATATGAGAAAGTTGTCAGTAGCTTCCTGTGGATCAGTGGTTCTTACTGGGGTTTTCTTGGGTTCTTCCTCCACCAGTTATACTGGTTGCCATTTAAAGCCTATCTTGTGAAGAGAAATGGTGTTAAATCCCATAACAACAATAACAACATAAATTTATTCATATATGCATCATATTTTATTCAAATGCCTTAAGAAGTTTTGAGAGTTGTGCTCCAAAAACAAAATTTGTTTATGGACACAGAGCAGACATATCAACATAGTGATAACTATAACTGTATAAAATATCAGTGGATGCTGACTGCATATGCTAAAAAAAACTGTTTCAAGGTTTTTCTATTGTTTATATCTTTATCTCTCAAAGGTAGTTAAATACCATAGCTTTTTTTATATAGATGAAAGTTATTTAAATGTTCTCTTTTGCTTTCATTTTTAGTATAGAAAGCCATATTTAATGGTAGATTGTGCTAATTTTTAGGACTTTCAGATAGGATGCTTCATGTAAAATCTGGTCAAAATTTGTTGAGCAGTTTATTTAGATAAAGTCATTAAAAGTTGCAATAAATATATTTTTAGAAACCATGCAAATATTTTATGTGGACTGGGATCATTTGTACAAAACCTGCAAGCAATTCAAGCCAGAATGCTTTCTTTCAAACATGGCTAAAATCATCTGAGCAGTTTTTGAGAAGTCATGTAAAGGTGTTTATACTTTTAGTAATGGTGGCCACATTATATGGTACATTGGCATCATTTCTCTAAACCTGAGTCCTTTTTGAGAAAAAGTGGTTTAAAGGGTTTTCCATTTTTAGAAATTCTGGCAGATCAGTATCATTTGTTAAAACTTAAAAGCCATTGGGCATGGATGCTTTCTGTTAAATTTGACCAAATTCTGAAAAGCACTTTTGGAAAAGAAATAGTTTAAATGCTGTTTCTATTTTTGATAACAGTGGACATATTTGATGGCTGACTGACATATGTGTAATTTCTGAAAGCCCTTCATGCCAGGATCCACTTGGACAAAAATCTGGTTTAAATCTGTCAAGTGGTGCTGAGAAGAAAAGTTAAAAATGTAAACAATTATGGATGCATATCAGATGAAAATGGATCTAAGACCATACCATAAGCTCACTAGGCATTATGGTTAAAACTTTAACAAAGCTAAACCAAAATATCCTTTTCTCCCGATTACAATTGGGCATACCACTCACCAGAGTATCTGGAATGTACAGTGGCTCACAGGTGAAGAATCTATCATAACGAACCACTGTCTCAAAATACTGAAGCTGTACTATCTTGTGTCCATGACAGCTCACTCCACTCTTTAGCATCTAGAAAATAAAACTGTACCTTGTAAATAATTTTCTTGTTTGGTTAATACATTAAGGAGAAATGTTCACAGTTTTTGATACTTTTCTTCACTGCATTTTCTATTAAATTTACAACTTTCTTTCAAGTAAATGCTATTAAAGTATCTTGGGTTGTGAATCTTTCTTTTTAATTCATTAATTGAAAGTTGCTACAAAGTATCCCAAGGCATTTCTACAAAATGTTCAAGATTTGATATCATGGTAAATTACCAAGAAGTTTCTTAATTTTCACATCAAAGTACTTCTGTCTCAATGGATGGAAGTCGATACATATGACAAGAATTTTTAATGTCAGTGGGCACTGTTGAGGTATGCACTCCAGTACAGATATATCCTACAGGAAGTATGCATGGGACAAGTATGTCTATCCTATATGTGATCAGTACAGTACCATCTCATCTTTCTGTTCTGTTTTATATGAGGGATGGAACTCTCCAATGACTAGTTAAATGTTCCAAAACTTGTTAGTGGGTTTTCCATATTACATTTTTGGCCAAGAACATAGAATATGCCAATTTCTATAAATATTTGAAGTCAGTATATGGAATCTTCCAGTCAAAAATGGGCGACTGCAGGGCAATTGCTTTTTTTGCCCTTTCATTAATACCAATCTGATTATGCAGCCAACACCATTTTCCAGATATTATTAACAGATCACCTCTTTTGGCAAGATTTGGGATATTAAAGGATGAGAATGTATGGTTTTGCGAGCCTTTCCTTGTGGAATGGGAATTCAAAAAGTTGTTTGTTTATTTGTGAGATTTCAATGTAGTTCAAAGATTATAGTAAACCTGTAATTTCTGTGGAAAACACTGAGACTTTATCTGGTAGCTCCTTAAAGATGGTGCCTGGGGTATTGCAAAGACAGCAACAACTTTGTCTTTATCTTTAGAACTGTCTGCATTGGCAAGATGGTTTTTACTGCTTCTTGAGTACATGTGAATGCCATACATGGAATGAAATTTTGGTATCAGTGTGTACAAAATTTGGTATATGGGCCTAAAGATGCCATAATATGTGGGATGAAATTTGGTATATGGGCCTAAAGATGCCATAATATGTGGGATGAAATTTGGTTTCCAAGCATACAAGATCTGGTATTTGGGTCTAAATATGCCATAAAATTTAATTTCCAGGTGTACCAAATCTGGTATTGGGGTTCAAATGCCATAAAACTGGAATACAATTTGGTTTCTGAGTGTACAATACCTGGTATTTGAGCCTAAAGAAGACAAAGTGGGATGAAATGTGGTTTCTGAGTGTACAACATCTGGTATCTGGGCCCAAGATGACAAAGTGGGATGAAATATGGTTTCTGAGTGTACAATATCTGCTATCTGGGCCCAAGATAACTAAGTGGGATGAAATATGGTTTCCATATGCACAAGATCTGGTATTAGGGTCTAAAGATGCCATAAAGTAAAATGAAAATTGGTTTTAGTGTACAAGATCTGGTATTTGGGCCAAAGATGCCGTAAAGCAAAATAAAATATCATTTCTGGGTGTAACAAATCTGACATAATATGAAGGACGGAATTTGGTTTCACAGTGTACAGGAATAGGCATTTGGTTCTAAAGATGACAAAGTGGAATGAAATATAGTTTCCAGGTGCACAAGATCTGGTATTACACATGTTGGGGTTGGCATGTATGATTACTACACAGAAATGTTTGAAGTTAATATAATTTGTCTGAAAAGTCAAGAAATGAATTTAATTGTCTGTTTTCTAATTCAGATTTGTGTATAATTTGATCAGATGATGACAAAAATTTAGCATTTGCAAGTTGCTGTAACAGTATCTCTCCCTTGTGACGCTAGTTAATTATTTGTTTATGCATTATTATATTAATATTTTTTATATCAATGCATCAGTAATTAGGTTTTCATTTTGCCTTGAAATTGTAAATACATAACTCATTAGAATGTGATCCTTGTATGACAAAAATAAACAATAATAGGGATTGGTTCAACACTTGTATTTAGGCTAGTGAGCACATTTACATAACGGTGCCACCACATGTACCATAAAGGTCTGAACATGTGCTGAATGAAGTACATCCCCTGGATTCAAATCATAGGCACCACTGCACTAAACCTTATTGATAAACCAAATGACATTTTCATGCCCCAAGATTTACAAAATACAAAAATAAAGTTTCAGAAATAATGTGAAATTTACCGTAATACTGTAAAAACTGAGTTGTAGTTTGCTTTGATTTAAGCGACACCCCATTTTAAACATCTATGGTAATCATGCTAATATTAAGGAGTAAAATAAAGTCAAACATCAAAGTACTGGTACAGCCTGGTCTCCTGGGTAAACTTGAACCAACCTGTGAATTATGAAGTCTTTATTTACCTTTATTTAATTTTCTGTTGTTGAAATCAGAAAATATGCACATTCAAAATAATAAGAAAAACATCAAAGTAATTGATGAAAGTTCAGTAAGTGTTGGGACAACAAAAATGTATTTTTTTTCACAGGTATATAAATCTTTGGACACAGAAAAAGTTATTTTTTTCGTGCCCCAAGATTTACAGCCATTACAGTCGTCAACAAAATTTGTTAAATTTTTTTTTGAAGTTTAGACCTTGGCCCACCTCCAATCTTCCAGGCTTTTATTTCTTCCTAAATTATTTGGTTTATATGCAAGTATATACGGTAATATGTGGGATTAGATGGATCAGAGGATAGTTTGGAAGTATACTGAAAAACTAAATTTATTTGTCTGAGATAAAGTGATGGTTCATTTGCCTTGACACAAAAGTTTTCTGTAAAGGAAGATCTAAATAGTCCCGGAAAAACTCCAAGTTCCTCATTTTGTATTGGATCAAGCATCAGCAGGTATGACTTGTGAGCTGATCCATACACAAATGTGCCATAATGACTTGTGAGCTGATCCATACACAAATGTGCCATAATGACTTGTGAGCTGATCCATACACAAATGTGCCATAATGACTTGTGAGCTGATCCATACACAAATGTGCCATAATGACTTGTGAGCTGATCCATACACAAATGTGCCATAATGACTTGTGAGCTGATCCATACACAAATGTGCCATAATGACTTGTGAGCTGATCCATACACAAATGTGCCGTAATGACTTGTGAGCTGATCCATACACAAATGTGCTGTAATACAATCTGAATCTTAATGAAGTCCTGTACAAACGGAATAAGACCTTCTAATCTGTATTTGCCATAACTTGTATTTAATCCAGGGCTTTTTGAGATTGGTCCCAGAGGTATCTAATATTCATAGTAAAAAATGAGTTAAAACCATTTGGTTTCCTCCACAACATAGATAAGAAAATATCAAGATAAGTGTTTTGGGTAATCATGAATTGTATGTAATTGTCCTTTTGAACCAATTTTCTTTTGACCATTTTGAACCTCCATTTAGGCATTCAACAGTAAGCATACTTTCTAAGGTATAGCTGTGTGTATGTGTGTGTGTGTGTGTCTGTGTCTTTGGAATTTTTGAAGTAGCTTTAAAAAAAATTCAGTCATATCACCACAATGTCTGCAGTATGGCAGATTATAGTGATACCGCAGACCTGTAACATGATGTCCACCCAGTCACATTATCCTGACACCAGGCCAACCAGTCCCATCACTAACCTCTTAATACTGAGTACTTTGTGAAGCAGCTGTTAGTATAATTTTTATAAGTCTTTGGTATGACTTGGCCATGGTTCGGTCCTGTAACCTCCTGTACCTGAGGTGGATGCTGAATAAATAGCACAATTTTTTATAAATTATGTTTCTCCAAGTTGTTGTTGTAGGGTTTAACACCATTTTTCAGCACACGATAGGCTATACATGGCGGCCAGTATTAATGGTGGAGGAAGAACGAGGGAAAACCCCGGAAAGAACCACTGACCCTTGAGAAGCTACTGGCAAGCTTTCTCACATATCCACATTGGCTGAATCCGAGACTCGAACCTACGCAGACAGAGGTGAGATGGCAGTGACCGCGCTTTAGACCACTCGGGGCCTCTGTTTCTTCAAGAATGGTTTCCCAATCACATTACGTTAGGAATATTAGCCTGCTACCTAGTGAATCCAGCCCTACTAAAGATGAAAAACGTCTTATCCTGTCTATTTTATATAGATAAAGGGCAGTAGCTCTTGCCAACCACCTCACCCTGATACCACCAGGTGTCACCAATTTTTAGTTCAGCAAGACACTAACATGGATGCTTGCATGATGGGGTGATTGGGAGGGTTTTTAAGTAATGTGATCAGGCAAGTGTTCTCAGTGAAACATAATTTACATAAAAATGTGCTTTCTCCTTCAAATATATTCCCCAATCACATTGTGTTAGGAGATCAAGCAATAGGAGGAGGGGATGCTAAGTATCCAACCTCTACCTTGGGTATCCTTCTGGAGATAAGTGGTGGGATTCCCCACATGAAAGATAACCCATTCTCCTAATGACACAAGCAGCACAGCCTGGGATCCTTTGAAGTGGGACTCTTATATGGTTGAGAAGATGAAACTGAAATCTTCTCATCTACAAAAATTTTCACTAATAAATATAACACGGTAGCTGTCTATGCTGCTGCCACCAGCCCTACCAGATCAAAGTTTGTCTCTGCAATGCTAAGTTTCTGAGGTAAAACTCAAGAAGGTTGACTGCATGCCAGCAAACAGCTTCTAAAATATTTCAGTTCAAAATGTTGCTTTTGAAGTTGAGGGTCACACAGATGGCTCGAGACTTCTAAGCAGTAATCTACTTGAGGTGACTTTGATCTGGTGAGATGTCAGAGTACACCAAGCATACAACCCACTTCAGCCAGGAATAAAGGCTGAGAAGCATGATATCCTGTGTTATGGCTCACAGAGATTGCTTGAAACTTCAAAGCAGTATGCTACAAGAGGCAACTCTGATCTTGTGAGACATAAGAGTACACAAAGTGTACGACCCATTTCAGCCCCGAAAAAGGGCTTGTGTTCTGGCTCCCAATGGAATGAAGCATCATTTGCATGTGCCATGACATACCTCTGTGTGCTGCAAGTGGGTGCTAGAGAGCAAGAACAGGATTTTGCATGATTGCTGTTCTTGACCTGGCTATGGAAGAGAGCAAGCAAGGGATGATTGACTACTGACAGACGGTAACCTATTTTGGGCTATGAAGCCAGATGGTATCATCAGAACCAATGAATCCTCCAATCCGAACTGAAGGGAATTTGGGTCAACATAAAGGGTTATGCAGCCTTCTTATCCTGCATGAAGAAGCTAAATCTAACAAAAACATGGTCTGTATGATAGTGACTTTAGCGATGAAGTCTGAAGGGGTTTGAATTATATGATGTTAAAACCCAGGACTGGATCCCTTTGGAGACAAAATAATGGATCCTGGTTGAAGAGACCAATATTATCTAAAAGATCTGTTAGGTCTCTATCCTGCAAAAACAAGTTGCCATGATGCTGGAATGTGTCCAATATCATGGGACAATAGCCTTTGGTAGTGACTGGGACCTAATTGTTTCTCCTCAGACAAATGAGCCAGAGAAAAGTTGGCCAGTTGAGGGATAGAGGCACGCTGAAGGACGAAATAGTTGGTAACTCTTGAGATTCTCTCCACAACTGAAGGTTAGAATTGTTTGACTTGCAAGGTTGACCTGGTAAAAGCCAAGTGTATAGAAGAAGAGGGCGGTCGATTTGGGTTGGCTGGAATCTTCCTGGGTGTATTATTGTTAGGAAAAGTAGATCGGTGATACAGGGCTTGTCCCTGCAAAGAGGGGCTATCAGAATCATCCTGCCCCACAACTTTAGCCCCGTAGGAGGGGTGGCAGAGGCCCACAACCCCTCCAAAATGGCTGACAGTGCATCTCACGCCCAGGCTGTTTTGTCTGGAACTGGGGAGACAAAGGCAGACCTGCCAACCCTGACAAGTCCGTCTCAGTAAGGCAGTTGATTTTTTTCCATACGTTTGACCAGTGTTCAGTAAGGTGTAACAAAATAACATGAACTGCTATTGTAAAGCTGGAAAATGTAATTAAAAGTTTGGTATTCGGAAAGTACAGCAACAAAAAACATTATGTCCAATTGAAAAGTTTGTAAAGTATGCGTAGACTTTATTTACCAATGGTACAGTGTACAAATTTTAGTTCCAAACCCTATGCAGCTCAATGGCTTTTTGCTGTCTCTCAACTTGATTAATTTCTGGAAATTCTTCTTTCATTTCACATGATGATGGCAATCATATTTTCTGCCATGAGTCATACTCAAATTGGCAGGTGATGTCCAATAAACATAATTGTGTCCCTTCCAGCTTTTATTCACAAGAAGTTGAATATTCATTTTTATTTTTCCTGTGTTGATTATAAACACTTTTCAAGAGGTTTATTTTCTCTTTCATCTTAAACATGCATCGCTTGCTGGACACCATTTTAAAACTTTTTTATATGATCCACAGTTTGATCATGCAATCGCTTCACGTGAACAAATAGGTGCAGTTTAAGCATCTGATGTGCTGCTGTAAAGTTAATCTCGATCTTGACCAATTTCACTACTTCTAATATAAATCCTGGATCCAAATCAAACATGGATGAACAAATTTTCTGGATTTTTCGGCAATGATCATTTTTCAGTAGTTTTTGCTTTTATGCTGTAAGTCTGTATTTTATGGGTAATTTTCGTAAGACTTACGGCAAAATCGTACATTCCTTCACATGGATGGGAACAGGGTGGTTCCAAATGCCTGTGTGGACAGAGTGGCAAGGAGGGGCAGTACCTGAAACTGCTTGCCGCTAATTTCCCTCTTATCTTCCTCAAGAGCAACGGGGACCTGAACATGGTCACCCTGAAAGGGAGGGTATGATATGGTAGGAATGACATGGATCACCCACATGTGACACATTATATCAAGAAGAGACTGGCTGGACCCATCAAAACGTTGGCCATGGTATGGTGAGCAGCCCTGGTAAAATACCCTAGCAAACTTGGCCATCGACTCCCAAGTGTAGGTGTTCAGTAAGTCTGATTCTATGGATTTGGTGTGAATGGCATGTGGTCGGCTTGCGTGCTGGATGTATACAAAGTGTCTGGAAATCACTGGTGCTGGAAGCACCGAAGGCATGGTTGCACTGACAGATTTCTCACTGAAATCTCTGGTATGGTAATGATATGATACCATACGAACAATCTGGCTGGACTGCCAGTGTCGGTTGGACTGCTGGTGCTGACTGGGTGCCAGTGTCAGCTGGACACCTAATAATGTTGTGACCATGGTGTCAGTATTATTATTATTATCGATCCAATCGATCTCTCATTAACCCCATGTACCACGAAGGTCATGCTTGGATGTGCAGGGAGGCTTATGTGACCTGGGCTGCCTAAAATGTGGGAATATTCCCAAATGTGTCAGTATTGCCAACCACGAACCACAGGTTGTCTCCCTTGCTTTATTCCATCTTTCTTTCCTTCAATGAAGAACCACACAAGTTCTGTGCACATGCATGTCATGCATGTAGTGAACATTCCTCCTTGAATGACACAAGAAGAGAGAAAATAAAGCACCGATTAGCAAATCAGTATGTGACTAACTAGCTATTAGTATAAATTATCTAACTCGGCAGCCTTGACTGCCACTGCCTACAAATTATAGATGCTGTATATCAGAAACAATGTATGCATAATATAAAAAAGCAGGAATAATGGCAGACTTCCATGCTTTGAAATTGAATATAGATCATTTAAATTAATATTCTGCCGAAACGACACAAAAGAAACAATCAAAGCAGAAACTATTAATGGGCAAGAGTTACTGCCCTTTGTCTAGCCAAAAATAGACAGGATAAAATGTTTTTCGTTTTTAGTAGGGATTGATTCACGAGGTAACGGGCTAATACTACTAACATAATGTGATTGGGGAATGTATTCGAAGGAGAAAATCGTTGCTGTATAATGACCAATCAGCTCCTGGATTAAGGTATTTCATTATATTGTTAACTTTGCAATTTATAAAAATGACCGGCAAATAGGTTGCCCTGCAGTAAACCTGTATCTTGAGATTAGCTATTAGAATGGTGGTGCCTACTTTAAAATTCAGACAGAAATATAAACTGGTGACACTTTAAAAGTCAGACAGAAATATAAACTGGTGACACTTTAAAATTCAGACAAAAATATAAACTGGTGACACTAAAATTCAGACAGAAATGTAAACTGGTGACACTTTAAAATTCAGACAGAAATATAAACTGGTGACACTTTAAAATTCAGACAGAAATATAAACTGGTGACACTTTAAAATTCAGACAGAAATATAAACTGGTGACACTTTAAATTCAGACAGAAATATAAACTGGTGCCTACTTTAAAAATCACACAGAAATATAAACTGGTGACACTTTAAAATTCAGATAGAAATATAAACTGGTGACACTTTAAGTGAAGATTGAATATAGTACTCATTATGCTGTACTTTCATGTGGTCTCAAAGCTTTCTCTAAGTAAAAAAAGATGGCTACTATATTTTATTTGTTTACGAAAACTTCTCTGATAAATAGTTAAAATTTGATTATATAGTCTGTTGTGCTTCTCTGGCATCTAACTGACATTTTCGTTTTCTGTATCCAAAACACCAACAGTTTGTCGTTGATTGTTCATTCCATTGTTTTGCAAATACAGCTTGTTAGGGAGATAGGGTCAATACAGTCCTTTCCTTGTTGCCATGGCAGGAAGTTACCAGTATGAGATTTCAAATTTTCAGTTATTGGATTGATATCTCAATGGAACTTTTTCCATTTGCTAATAATGTTCTTGCTGGCATCATCAATCCATGCCTTGTGGACATATTCAAAACTTGCCAAAGTTTTAGATAATGTAACTCCCAGACACATTCTAGAGTATTTTAGTAAATTAGAGTATCATAGATCCACTACATTTTTCAAATGTAAACATCCAGATTTAAGCTATAAAGTGAGTGAAATGTTTACAGTCTGCAAATTTAAACCACAGAGTGAAATGTTTACAGTCTACCATATTCAGTTTCCATTCCTGGCCTAGCCTTGGAGGTTTTGGCGTATTACTTAAGTATACAGTTAGTGGTTACTAGCACAAAGAGAAGTCAACTGAAAGTGATTGATGGAAGATGCACAAATCAAAGTCTGAGAAGGATTATTTGGTAGCTCTGGACATGACTTGTCCATAAAAAGGCAAAGACTGTGTTTTGAAACAAAGGCACTGATATCTTTGCAACCCCGAAGTCAATGGTGGCTGTTAAATTCACTAAGTTGACAAAACATGCTGGCAACAGTTCAATAAGATTGTAAAGATCTGATTGGTTGATTGTATTTAGTACTTGGGGGTAGATATACAGAACAAAGTGTAAGAGTTTTCTGTATGCACTCTTTATTCAGTTTCAAGCATAGAGGTTGGTACAATACTGCTCTTTTTTGTGGGCTGCATATAAATAGATTTTGCTAGTAATGTATATAATATACCATGTCAATGAAAGCATATTATGACACACAATATAACAATCCATTACTATCTTACAATAGAAACCTGACAACTATTTACACAGTCTAGTCCTGACAGCTTCACTAGCTGAGGGTCAATGATCCACTCCATTCCATACTGATACAGTGGAACAATGACCCTAGGGTAGTGAAGTAGATTCAAACCGGGCAAAGTAGTTTGATTTCCATTTCATGTCAGTCACATCCTTGATCCAAGTTCTATACTGATTTAGACATTTTAGCAGTTTTATTCAGGCACTAGTATGGAACAAATTTTGATCTTTTAGGCAAGCATTTAACTACATAAATGCGAAGTACCCATTGAGAATCTGCTTGACTTGACATCAATTTATCAAGTGCTTACATGATCACTACGAGCTATTTATGTTAATGATGATTCCAGGTATTTTTTAAGCTCATTAAAGGTTGTCTGTGTGCAATTTTTATGCACTCAATCATACTGAATGAGTGTCTGATTCACTTATTTTAGTTTCTGATTCATGTAATTTCATGTCCCTGAAAACCTACTGAACCAACAAGAATGAATGAATACCTGTATTTGAGCTAATGTAAATTTTTTATTTCTGAACAATCCAATATTCCTTACAAAGCATTTTGTCCACAATTTTAAAAAACATTTTCTACTTTATTTCCTTTGTTATATAAATTTTCATTTCCGAAACATTTATTTAGAACTCAAATCATTTTATTATCTAGTTCATATAATAAAATCTTAATGTTTGGGATGAATCATTTTAAATATTACCGTTCTCATCATCTCCTGAAGAACAGAGGCCTTTTCTGCATTCCCCGAGAAGTGTTGCCCATGTGAGGCCTACAAGTAGAAGCATACGCAGACAATAAAGATGGCAACCATTTTTCAAATTTAACTATATGATTCAATTTATACAAAGAGTGTGGGAGACATGCAATAGGGATCAGGCAAAAATCAGAAATACTGGAGCAGAAATGACAATGAAAACGGAAGGAAATCAGAGAAAAAAAGTAAACGGCAGAATAAACTGAATGGTAAAATTGCAAGAAAAGTGTCTTCGACTTGCCTTACAAACAAGCACAATAATGAATGGGTAGAAAAGTTTTGAAAATCCATGGTGGTCCCTGTGCAATCAGCCTTTGAAAAACTAGTTGCCCAGAAGATTTACTTTTGTCACAAACACACACACACACACACAGATAGATATATATATATATATATATATATATATATATATATATATATATATATATATATATATATATATAACAGGGGGCATGCTACCAAGCAAAGAGGGTGACTATGTCACCTGAAAAATGTAAACTTCACGTTTTTTAAGAAAAGTGAAAATGTCTTAGCCTTGTCATTTTTTAGCCCAGTGATTTATTTAGCTGCACAATTACTATAGTTTGTGACTTCTGAGATGCTTTCTCACTGTAGATGGTTCTGAATATTCTGATGTAGCCCAAGGATAAATGTATTTAAGCGGTATTAATGCCAATTATGCCTTCTTGCACATTCACAGAAGTGTATTTTAACAGCTAAATGACCATTACCGTATATGTTGTGACACTGTATTTGTTGGGACACCATAAATTAATTTCAAAAGTGCACTGTATGTTCTGGGACACAGTTTTTTTTGAGTCATAAGTTGTGGGACACCTTTTAAATCATTCAAAAATAACATGTTGGAAAATGCACTCCAACTGAAATTTTATTTTAAAATATATAAAACTGTGTACTTGAGATAAAACTCTTTAATCCACTGCAGCAACATCTCATGAATACATCCCTTCTCCTACAAATGTATGATCCATTTTTTCAGTGCATATTTTTTTAATAGCTTTCTCATACCGTGAAAAATTGTGAGAGGCAACACATCACCTGAAGTGGAAAATTCAAGGACTAAAGTAATAGTGCTAATTCTCACACTTTTGACCCCCATCTTATCATCAGTCTGTCCAGGAATGCGATCAAAGTACACTCAAATTTCATCCATGATAATGATCATATTGTCGGCAAAATCATCTGCTTCTATTCTGACCTCCTCAAATTCATCACGTGATTTTATTTTCTCCAAATCTTCTGGGCAATGCTGGGTCATCGATGTCTGTGCATGAAGCACTATATTGTGTCACTTTAAAAACTGTTCCATTGTTTCAATTTATTTTTGTTGGTAGCTTCTCGTGGGTTGGTGGTTCTTTCTGGGGTTTTCTCCAGGTTCTTCATTCAACATTAATACTGGCCGCCACGTATAGCCTATTGTGTGCTGAAAAATGGCATTAAACTCTATAACAATAACAATTTATTTTCAAAATTCCCGTGAATACCGATGAAAAGGAACCAAAATTTGCTTCCATATCTTGGCTGTCTTTGTATGTTAACATTTTTAAAAAAAAAAACTGGCACACTTAAAAGAATCCATAGTCAGCTTCTGAGGTCACCTTGCTTTGCAATAAAATAACCTTTGTATTGATATCCTTTTATATATATAAAAAACGGCTTCTGAGTATCCAAAGTCGGCTTCCGAGGTCAGCTTGCTTTGTAATAAAAATAACCTTTGTCTTTTGATGTCCTGTCGTTAAGTTCAAAGAAGAAGTTTACTGCTCACTGCCAGTTGTGTTTATTCACTACCCGGGCTTCTATGTGCATGGCTGCTGTAGTTATAATTAATAAAAAGGAGCACTGTTGTCTGTGGGTAAATAGTAATGATACTTTTGTAACCTGTGCTGGCAAAAAGATTGTCACTTGCACTTGAGTGAATGTGTTTTCAAAAAATGATTTTTATTTGTGAGAAACTGTCATACAGTAGACCTGGATATAATTCAATCTTGATTATTTTGCACCTAACACAGTGTCATGCGTGAATGACAGTTGTCTTCAAGATATCTTTCTTTATTTCCATCTTATTTGCGATTTTGTTCAATCCAGTTTTCATTAGGTTCGGTCTATAACATGGTCGGGTTCTATGACTCCCAACTACCGTGTTATAGTGCGGTCACACTGTACATACCTACATACATCACGTTTCTTGCTTTGTTCCCATTTCGCCCTGTTCAGTCTAAAAAAGAGAAGTCACTTCTCCCTAAAATTCAAATCTAGCTTGACCCCTGTGTGTGCACACACACACACAAACACACACACACACACCCTTCTCAAAACCAAAATCTCAGAATACCAGAATCCCCATAAAACCTAATTTTTTAGTCCCAATTTAATATGATCATTTTTTTGTCCAAGTAAACCAAAATCCATCAACTCTCAATACCAAAACAAACTTTGATGTCAAATTTCATTTTTATGTTTACAATTAACCCAATAAACTTAAACTCATTTGAAACCTGGAAATACATTTTAGCTGCTAAATTCTGATCACAAGCTAGAAAAGATTAATTATTGTTAACAGGTACTGTAGTAGTCTCATCTAGGACCCACAAATGTCCCAAAGGCAAAGAAAGTTGTTATTTTTTTCAATTTTATTTTTAATATATGCATTTAATGAAGAATTAGCTGAATAAAATGTTCCTACCAAAAACTGTATCCTGTCACATGAATAAATGTTCCTACCAAAAACTGTATCCTATGAAATGAATAAATGTTCCTACCAAAAACTG
The DNA here is from genome assembly GCA_028554795.2 of Sinohyriopsis cumingii. Lineage (NCBI taxonomy): Eukaryota > Metazoa > Mollusca > Bivalvia > Unionida > Unionidae > Sinohyriopsis > Sinohyriopsis cumingii. The sequence continues at coordinate 3,669,111 of JAPYKE020000047.1, forward strand.
TATCCTGTCACATGAATAAATGTTCCTACCAAAAACTGTATCCTATTAAATGAATAAATATTCTTACCAAAACCTGTATCCTGTCAAATGAATAAATACACATAGAAATACAGTCCTCATCACAAGAAACATCTGAGGAATGAGGTTCAGTACTTTAGTAACTTGACTACAAGTCCAATGGAATTATGAATGATACACCAAAATATTTAAATACATCACATAAATCATAATATTCACAGCTCAAGAGCCTGGCTTGAAGATGGCAAGGAGCATGGTCTGTTGTTTCTTTCATTGTTCTTTAATGTAGCATGTGAGATCATTTGAGTTAATCTGATATTTAGAATACCATATTTACCGTATGTAACACTGTATTTGTTGGGACACCATACATTTTTGAAGTAATTTTTGTGTGCACGCCCATACAGAAATTTCTCATGGATTCCATATGGAATACTTCAGGAATCCATATGGAATAGATATGGACTGAAAAACTTATGGAATCAGACAATTTATTCCATATCAATTCCATAAGTACTTCACAGCAAGTGAAAATTCCATATGGAAAGCAGGCTCATGTATTATAGCATCATGGAGAATACCCTCTGAAGAATTAATAACCTAATCTATCTGATTCAAACAGAAATATTGGTGGGAGTTAGAGTACATGTATATGTCACTGTAGCTGATGTGGAAGGATGAATATATACTCATATAAATTTGAAGACAACACAATCATGTCAGTTTTCTTTAATTTATTTCCACAGATGCTTAAAAACAGGCAAAGACATGACCCAAAAAGTAGAAAAAATGTAAACATGATCAGAATATTAATATCTGGTAGTACAAGCATAGACGTATCTTTGGACTTAGAAAATTTGGTGCAAGGTGGATTTTGGGTGTGATCTGATGTTTATTTTGAAAAATAAATTTTTTGCTTCCTATAAAAATATGCTCTAAAAAAATTATACCCTAGTGAAAATGTGACTGAAATTTCAGCAAAATCGCCAGTGAACATTTTTTAACATTCACTCAAATGTCTTTTGATTTTACCAAAATTTCTGAAAATATCAGTGAAATTTTGTGATTGAAATATCACTGATTCTGCCAACAATTCTGAAAATATCAGTGAGAATTTATGTTTGAAATTTCACTGAGTTTGTCAAAAATTCTGAAAATAAATTGTTATTTTGTTATTGTAATATCACTGACACTTCAATAAAAAATATCAGTAAGATATAATAAAATTTATTTTTTGTTTCTTGTACCATTTGAATGATTTTCAGCAACATTTATGTTTCTTGTTTCTGATAGCTGTAATTTTATTGTTCATTTTGGGCACAATATCGTCTTTCCAAATCTTCTGGGAGATGCTGGGCCATCAATGTCTGTACACAAGCACTAGACAGTGTCTCTTTACAAACTGTTTCATGATTTCGATTCGTTTTCAGAATTTCTATGAATACCAGTAAAAAGGTACCAAAGTTGGCTTCCCCATGGTGGGCCACTTTGTATATATATAAACTTTAAAAAGTCATCTTCTAGGGTTGGTTTGCCTTTGAAATAAAATAACCTTTGTATTTGATATCCTGCTGGTAAGTCAAACAATGAGTTTATTGCTCACTACAAGTTGTGTTTATTCAACACCCTGGCTTCCATTTGTTTGCCATCTGTAATCATAACTGATACAAATGAGAACTGATGTCTCACTGCAGGGCAAATAGTATACAGAGCATTAAATAAGACTTTCTGTTGTAGCTGTTGTGGGGTTTAATGGCATTTTTCAGCACACGCTAGGCTATACATGGCGGCCAGTATTAATGGTGGAGGAAGAACCCGGGAAAACCTTGGAAAGAACCACCAACCCACAAGAAGCTACTGGAAAGCTTTCAAACATACCCACATTGGCTGAATCCGAGACTCGAACCAGCGCAGACAGAGGTGAGATGGCAGTGATCCATAACGGAGAGCGCTTTAGACCACTCGGCTACACTCGGGGCCCCAATACTTTTTGTAACCCATGCAAACATAAAGATTGTCTTTTGCACTCAGAGAATACATTTTCTAATAATGATTTTTATTTGTGAGATTTGTCATATTGTTAACCTTTGATTATTTTGCATCTTACACCACATTATGGCAGGTGCCTTCAAGAAATCAATTGATCTTAATCTCCTATTCTCTTGTTTGTGATTTTGCTGATTCCAGTTTTCTGTAGTCTGATAACATTCAAACCTTTGAGGACAACCAAGTATGATTTATTTCTCTATATTCACATCAATACCATACAAGAGCAATACACACTATGGATGCATACACTATATATATGGAGTCTGTGGATATATTATTCCATTAATAAACTTCTTGTGATGAACAAAAAGTGTACAAATGATAACATTACAAGGTTAGTTTCTTTATTTTATTATCAAATAAGCATTTTATTTTATCTGCTTTATTGTAGCATGCAGTGTGTGTGTGGGTGTGTGTGTGAAAATATTTTGTTTCATAAGTCTTTGGACATATGATGTAGGGGATAAAATGTCACCATAAGTTCTGGAACCAGAAAAAAATTATTTTATTGTGTCCCCAAAAATACACTGTAATTACGGTACTACATTCATAATTGCCTGGATGCTAAAATGTAAAATTTTAATTAGGAATTCCTTTTGCATAAAGAATATAGGTAAATCAATGTATGAAGAATATGGGTAGCTCAATGCATGAAGAATATAGGTAGCTCAATGCATGAAGAATATGGGTAGATCAATGTATGAAGAATATCGGTAGATCAATGCAAGAATATAGGTAGATCAATGCAAGAAGAATATGGTTAGATCAATGCATGAAGAATATGGGTAGATCAATGAATGAAGAATATCGGTAGATCAATGCAAGAAGAATATAGGTAGATCAATCCAAGAAGAATATGGGTAGATCAATGTATGAAGAATATCGGTAGATCAATGCAAGAAGAATATAGGTAGATCAATGCAAGAAGAATATGGGTAGATCAATGTATGAAGAATATCGGTAGATCAATGCAAGAAGAATATAGGTAGATCAATGCAAGAAGAATATGGGTAGATCAATGCATGAAGAATATGGGTAGATCAATGCATGAAGAATATAGGCAGATCAATGTATGAAGAATATAGGTAGATCCTTGCATGAAGAATATAGGTAGATCCATGCATGAAGAATATAGGCTGATCCATGCATGAAGAATATAGGTAGATCAATGCATGAAGAATATAGGTAGATCAATGCATGAAGAATATAGGTAGATCCATGCATGAACAATATATAGATCCATGCATGAAGAATATGGGTAGATCCATGCATGAAGAATATAGGTAGATCCATGCATGAAGAATATAGGTAGATCCATGCATGAATAATATAGGTAGATCCATGCATGAAGAATATAGGTAGATCCATGCATGAAGAATATAGGTAGATCAATGCATGAAGAATAAAGGCACTGCATGAAGAATATAGGTAGATCAATGCAAGATGAATATAGGTAGATCAATGCATGAAGAATATAGGTAGATCAATGCATGAAGAATATAGGTAGATCAATGCATGAAGAATAAAGGCACTGCATGAAGAATATAGGTAGATCCATGCATGAAGAATATAGGTAGATCCATGCATGAAGAATATAGGTAGATCAATGCATGAAGAATATGGGTAGATCCATGCATGAATAATATAGGTAGATCCATGCATGAAAAATATAGGTAGATCAATGCATGAAGAATATAGGTAGATCAATGAAAGAAGAATATAGGTAGATCAATGCATGAAGAATAAAGGCAATGCATGAAGAATATAGGTAGATCAATGCATGATTGTTGTTGTTGTTGTTCTAGGGTTTAACGCCATTTTTCAGCACAAGATAGGCTATATATGGCGGCCAGTATTAATGGTGGAGGAAGAACCCTGGAAAACCCAGGGAAGAACCACCGACCAATGAGAAGCTACTGGCAGGCTTTCCCACATACCCACGCTAGCCAAGCCTTGGACTCGAACCGATCAATGCATGAAGAATAAAGGCAATGCATGAAGAATAAAGGCAATGCATGAAGAATATAGGTAGATCAATGCATGAAGAATAAAGGCAATGCAAGATGAATATATGTAGACCAATGCATGAAGAATATAGGTAGATCAATGCATGAAGAATATAGGTAGATCAATGCATGAAGAATATGGGTAGATCAATGCATGAAGAATAAAGGCAATGCAAGATGAATATATGTAGATCAATGCATGAAGAATATAGGTAGATCAATGCATGAAGAATATGGGTAGATCAATGCAAGAAGAATATAGGTAGATCAATGCATGAAGAATATAGGTAGATCAGTGCATGAAGAATATAGGTAGATCAATGCATGAAGAATATATAGATCCATGCATGAAGAATATGGGTAGATCCATGCATGAAGAATATAGGTAGATCCATGCATGAAGAATATAGGTAGATCAATGCATGAAGAATAAAGGCAATGCATGAAGAATATAGGTAGATCAATGCAAGATGAATATAGGTAGATCAATGCATGAAGAATATAGGTAGATCAATGCATGAAGAATATGGGTAGATCCATGCATGAATAATATAGGTAGATCCATGCATGAAGAATATAGGTAGATCCATGCATGAAGAATATAGGTAGATCAATGCATGAAGAATATAGGTAGACCCATGCATGAAGAATATAGGTAGATCCATGCATGAAGAATATAGGTAGATCAATGCATGAAGAATATGGGTAGATCCATGCATGAATAATATAGGTAGATCCATGCATGAAAAATATAGGTAGATCAATGCATGAAGAATATAGGTAGATCAATGAAAGAAGAATATAGGTAGATCAATGCATGAAGAATAAAGGCAATGCATGAAGAATATAGGTAGATCAATGCATGATTGTTGTTGTTGTTGTTCTAGGGTTTAACGCCATTTTTCAGCACAAGATAGGCTATATATGGCGGCCAGTATTAATGGTGGAGGAAGAACCCTGGAAAACCCAGGGAAGAACCACCGACCAACAAGAAGCTACTGGCAGGCTTTCCCACGTACCCACGCTAGCCGAGCCTTGGACTCGAACCGATCAATGCATGAAGAATAAAGGCAATGCATGAAGAATAAAGGCAATGCATGAAGAATAAAGGCAATGCATGAAGAATATAGGTAGATCAATGCATGAAGAATAAAGGCAATGCAAAATGAATATATGTAGATCAATGCATGAAGAATATAGGTAGATCAATGCATGAAGAATATGGGTAGATCAATGCAAGAAGAATATAGGTAGATCAATGCATGAAAAATATAGGTAGATCAATGCAAGAAGAATAAAGGTAGATCAATGCATGAAGAATATAGGCAGACCAGGTTGATCAGTGGAAAAGATTTTAGGCTTAACTTTTATGCTATCAAACTCCTGCCCCAAGTTCTGCTAAATGTATATTTTGATCAGTGGAAAAGATTGCAGGCTTAACTTTTATGCTCTCAAATGCCTGCCTCAAATTCTGCTAAATACATTTCAGTTCAGTGGGAGAGATTTCATCACTCAAACCTGAAACTCAAACTCTTCCCTCAAGTTGTCGTAGCAAATCAAATGATCCAGGCACTAACATTATAGATACTGCAAACTGCACAGATTCAGGATTGCCGTCACATTATGTACCATCAGATTTGGATCCATGCAGTTTATAAGAGTATTAAGTAGAACAAACATCACAGACCCTGATTTGCTGATGCATTATGCAATGACAGATCAGGGTCTAAGTTATTTGCAGCTAGATTTGTCATAAGCATGTATATATGGTACATTCTATTACTAACAGTAGTGATGTTGCTTACTGGGAGTGCTTCGCCCAGCTGGTATAAGAGGGCAATGGTCACCTCTACATCCCAGAGTTCTTGTTCTTTCCAGTGAGGAAGCATATGGCTCACCAGGTTGTGCACAGTCACCAGTGCCAGTTGCCCATCCTGAAATACACAAAGTTCCTTCAATATCACAGGGTACTGATCCATAAATAAAATATGGTTTGTGAGCCAGACAATATCCAGCACCATTAAACAGAACTGAGCAATATTGTAAAACACAATATAAACTCTGATAACTCAAACAGCAATATTACAATAAGACTAATAACTCAAACAGCAATATTACCATAAGACTGATAACTAAAAGAAGCAATATTACAATAAGACTTTGATAACTCCAACAGAGCAATACTGTAAATAACATGTGACTTTGATAACTCCAACAGAGCAAAACTGTAAATAACATGTGACTTTGATAACTCCAACAGAGCAAAACTGTAAATAACATGTGACTTTGATAACTCCAATAGCAACATTACAATAAGACTTTGATAACTCAAACAGAGCAATACTATGTAAATAAGACTTTGATAACTCAAACAGCAATCAACTGAATTTTCAGCATAACTCAAATGACTCATGCAGTCCCAAATGTAAATGATTCTTTTTTCTTCAGTCCCTGAAATCTTGTATAACAGGGTCATATATTTCAGAATTTTATATAATAGTCATACTTTAATTAGGTAGAATTTTTTAAATCCTTTTAAATAATATTCATTGTTAGTTGAAATAAAGTCACCAGTTGCAAGTAATGTTATGCTTAATTTGCAAACATTCAGTCAATTAGTCAATTAGGTATCCTTGAGCTAGGATTACTAGGCAATTAGGTATCCTTGAGCTAGGATTACTAGGCAATTAGGTATCCTTGAGCTAGGATTACTAGGCAATTAGGCTACCCTCACACATTACTTTGTTTTAATTACAGGACAAGTATTAAGTAACTCTGCTATTGGTCAGTTTAAAAAAAATGTTAGTATAAACAATAGATTATTTCTCAAGTGGCTGGTGGTAGGACAGCAATGAGATGCAAGTTTGGTGATTTGGTTTCAAGGAGAAATGTCACCTTTGTCCCATATGATAAGGGTAGAAGGTAATTCAATTTTAAAACAAATACTGCATTTATTTGCCTGCTCATGGAGCTGTGATAAGTCCTGCAACACTCGAAACTATTTAAACTCAAACCATAAAATCTGGGCTGGCATTACTTTGAGTTTGAGAAGTTCTACTGTAAACAATTATAATTTCAGATCTTTTATTGAACTGTATCTGGAATACAACTGGTTATTACTCCACACTGGATTCAATACATATTGTAAAACAGTTCCTTCATAATGTTCAAATATGTTTTTATTTTAAATTCATGTTTACAATTAGGCAGTGGATATAAAGATACTGCACATACAGACTGAATAACTTTCCTACAAAATCAAGTGCACTTTAATGTATAAATTAATTAAATCAACTCATTCAAAGCTGTTGTATTAGCTGCATGTACATTTTTTAAATATATACATATAACTCCTCTTTCATGCTCCTTACAGAGTTACAACTACAGTAATATTGATTCTCTGTAACAGTCATATAGGTTCAAGTCATGCCACAGACTGAAATCATAACAAGAAGATGCTGTTACTTTTAAGGATATCTACTTGGCGTGGTGTGATGTTTGTGTTCAATGTGCAATGCAATGTAATCATGACATTATTATTTTAATATTATAACATTATTGATTACATTATGATAGTGTGGCATAATATGCAGTTCAAAGTTATTTGAATATTAGCAAGATGCAATTATGACTTTGCTCTATTACAGATCTGCCAAACCTGACGAGTCGGTCTCAGTAAGGCAGTTAATTATTTTCCGTATGATTGACAAGTTTTCAGTAAGGTGTAGCAAAATATCAATAACTGCTACTGTAAAGCTGGAAAACTTAATTAAAAGTTTGATGCATCGACAATAAACATTATGTTCACCTGAAAAAGTTTGCAAAATATGTGTAGACTTTATTTACCACTAGTACAGTTGCATAAACTTTAATTCCAAACGCTATGCAGCTCAATGGCTTGTTGCTGTCTCTCAACTTGACGTAATTCTTGGAAATTCTTTAACATTTCACATGACGATGGTAATCATATCTCCCGCCACGAGACATATTCAAATTGGCACGTGATGTTCAATAAACATAATTGTGTCCTTTCCAACTATTAATTATTTCTAGAAGATTATTTTCTCTTTAGTCTTAAACATGCATCACTTTCTGGATGCCATTTTAAAAACTTCTATAATGAACAGTTTGATCATACAGATGCTTCGCATAAACAAATAGGTGCATTTTAAAGCATCTCGGGTGCTGCTATAAAGTTAGTCTGGTTCCCAGACTAATTAATTCTAAGATGAAACCCAGATCCAAATAAAACACGGATGAACCAATTATCCGGATTTTTCAGCAACGATCATTTTTCCAGATATTTTGCTAGTATGCCGCAACTCCGTATTTTAAGGGTAATTGCAAAATCATAAGAGTTGGTAGGTCTGCTAATATTATGCATCCAAGGAAATACAAATTATTTATCAAAGAACTACATTCTTGTAGGAGAAAAAAAGTCTATAATAAGTAAATGACAGGGTAATATGGGCTGAAAATTTAACTTAAATTTATTTGGGTGAACATTTTAAAATGAAGTCGAAGCAAAAAACCACAAATCAATATATTAAATGGTGATGGAGTTATGCAAGTTTAAAGAAGAGGTTTCTTTGTAGCCATACAGAAAGTACTTATAGTTGAATGTTATTTACATATTTACATTACATTTAAGAGTTTAAAGTAGATTTTGCATGTTTATCATGGTATAATTTGTCATTTACTGAATCATGGGCATTATGTAAGCTGTGTGAGTCAGCAACTGACAGTTTATCCCATGATAAATAAATTAAAAAACCCTTTAAACTCTTATAATTGCAATTCTTTATAATTTTATTAATTTTTGTATTGTTAATTGATATTTCCTATCAGTTTTTGAATCAGATTTAAGTCTAAGAATTCTTGTTGTGAGCATCTGCTACATAGCTATTTACAGAACAGGGGATTCTCCATCTGCAATGCAACAGATAAGTCAGCATCAAACAAATTCTACCAACGGCGATCTAAGGCAAGTGCAAGACATCCACCATGACAGTTATGATGGGCGAGCAGCAGAATTTCTACCACCACCATTTAGGAGAATTAGCGATAACAAGATTTTCACAATGGCTGTCATGCTGGATGTCATCTAGACATTATTTTCGTTGGGACCAACTAGATATCGACCTGTTAAGTCAAGTCAATATGACTATTCATTAACGGGTAGTAGAGATAACAAATCTAAAGATGGCTGCCATTGTGATACGATAAGTAACACTATTTTCACTGAGGACCAACTAGACAACTTAAGAAATGACTTTCTGTTCAGACAGAGTAGTCTTAATATTTTCAAGATGGCCATTATGGTAGCCATATTGGATATATGAGCAGCATTATTTTCATTTAGAATCAACAAGACCTTGGGATGAATGTGTGCGTATAAAGATTCAGGGCATTACTCCAAGTAGTTAATGAGAATTAGCAAGAACAAACTGGTGCTAATGGATGGTCAGACAAAGGACAACAGGCCATTTCATATGCTCTTCTAGTCAATGACCAGTACATTTAACAAGGGTCCCTCAAAGGTAATGATGCTCTACTTTCCTAAAATAATTTCCAGGATTTAAACACAAGATAATCTTTTCTTCACAAGTGCAAAGTGTCAAAACCATCTCTGACGTTTTCAAGCAATAACAAGATTTTGTGGTGGTCATATTGGATGTTAAGCACCATTTCATTCTGGATCAACAAGTAAGTCTTTTGGTGAAACTCCATATCAATATGTTGGGAGGATAAGCAATTACAAGATTTTTAAGATGGCTTCCAGTTGGCCATACTGGATTTCAAATCAGAACTATTTTCATTCAGAAGGAACTAGACATCATAAGAATTATTCCAGGGAAAATTGAAGTCTATATGGCAATCCATCTAGGAGGAGCAGCAGTATCAAGATTTTCCTGTGCTGGCCATACTGGATGTCTGTGAGGAACCAATTTCATTTAGGACAAATATCACAAGCAGCTTTCCGGTGTAAACCCCATGTTAATAGGACATTGTGTTTAGGATGAATAGTGATAACAATTTCAAAATGGCTGCTGCTTCAGACGTACAGAATTTAAGATGGCACAGTCTTCATTTTGGACCAACAATACATCTAAAGTCTATTAGTAAACAACACCATGTTGATATCAGGAGGATTAGCAATAACAAGATTTTCATACTGGATGTCCAAGTGGCACTGTTATCATTTAGGACCAACTGAAACCACATATCTGTATGACTTTCCATTTAGGAGTAGCAATCACAAGATTGTATACATGACTGCCATGGTGGTGGTATATTGAACATTGGATTGGCACCATTCTTATCTAGGATAAACTGGACATCAGTCTTTCACTGAAAACCCCATGCTGATAACAACATCCATCCAGGAGAGGTGGTGATTGTTTCTGGAGATGGCTGCTGAGGTGGCCGTATTATATGTCTACGCTTCACCATTTTCATTTAGGACTAAATAGACTATGGGATGAATGTATGAGTAATGTTGCATGGTAATCCTGAAACCCTTGAGAACATACATGATTCCAGTTCTTTGAAAAGCTAAATTAACATATGCTTCTCCAGGTAGGGAAATTTTATCAGCATGATCAAAAACTTCAACTCCATAATTGCCCTAGTACATTTTGTACAAAGAGTTTTCAACTTCACCATCAACTTACATACAATAATCATGTTAAAATGATTTCAGTTCCAGAATAAAAATACTGCAATATATCCCATTTACCCTGCCCAATTCCATCTGATCTATCCAGAAGTTTGTCTTACCAGCTGTGCTAGATTGTTGAAAATTACCCTCAGCTGCTTGCGATATTCTTGAAACATTGCCTCCTCCTCACCCTGTAAAATATTAAATTCCATATATAAATAAGCATCTTAATGGACATTTTTCTACTTTTTTTTATTAAGTGAGGCTTTGGAATCCATAGTAACATGGAAAAAAATGTGTGCCTAATCAAACTAACATCTTCCTACAAGAAGAAAACAAAGTTCATTGACATTATAATATCCTCAGCTTTATTTATATTTATAAACATTTTTTTGGTATTAGAAATGTTAACCGATTCAGCCCCGATCCCGTCTGTAGGCGTGATGAGGCTGTACCCTACTTCAAAGCCCTGCAGCATCGAGGCCATTTAAGATAGACCAACGTGGGTGGTATTAAAAAAAAAGCAGACAGATATAGCTCTAAAATGGTATCAAATAATCTGGAAGTTCTAGTTGCACTACAAAATACAGAGAGAAAAAGTTCATTTTTTGGACCTGGTTTTTTTTCACCCAAAATTCGCTCGAGATCAGAATGCGATTTTGTGTCCGGATTTTAGACCTTTTGGCCTCAGATCTAAGGCATACCGGTCTTAACTGAACACAGACAGGTGAACCTTTGCAAAAACTAGGATAAGGTGGGCATTTGGAATAAATTGCGGGCTCCATACGAAAATGATGGGTCTATTAAGCAAAAAAAAAAAAAAAAGAACTCCAACTTTTACCCTTCTGCTCATGCGCAAGCAAAATAACCAATGGAAATTGATGTTTCTAATACAACTAGGCATTATTCTCATGGATAATCTGTTGAAAACCGCTGTATTACGATGTGTTCATAAATAGCACCCCAAATCTCGTTCCTACGCACATTTCAGACAAAAATGACAAAAACCTCTGGGGCCGAATGAGTTCAAAGCCTCTAAGATCTGTCATTTCAGCATCCTCTGTTATCCTTCTATAATAGGAATTTCCAGTTAAAACATTACTGTGATTAAGAGCTCTGGTCTTCTGTGACTGATCCAGGTATTAAAAATACTGATTGGTTGGAGAAGTGAAGTGAAACTAATTTGAACAAGACTAGATGGAACAAGACAATTCCAGAGAAATTGCTATTCATGTTTACTTTTCCCATCACAAACATACTGCTTCTTGTATGCTTTAATATTTTTTAAATTGTCTTTTCTGCAGATGTCTCTAAAAAATTCATATTAAAATGTGAAAAATTATTTAAGCAATTGTTTTGGTGATTTTCTTGTAAAAACATTTTCTACAAATGTTTCAAGTATTTCCATAGTTGAACACTGTATTAGTGAGACAAGTACTATTGGGCTTAATCATTTACCTAAATCTGAGTTGCCTCCCTTGACATAAAAAAATTGACATGAACGGTCAGTGGATTTATACTTTTGTTTTAAATTTTTGTGAGACCATAAAGTCTGTGGATTTATACTTTTGTTTTAAATTTTTGTGAGACCATAAAGTCTGTTGCTATTATTAGTAATATAAAATATATGTGATAACACAGAATAGGCAATATGCCATCAGCAAGAAGGGATTGAAATTACTCCAAGTAAAATATCATCATGGCATATCTCTCATTGACAAAAAAAGAAAAAAGAAAAAAGAGAGTCCTCAAAGGGACAGAGATTCTTCTAAGCAATAAGAAATTTCCAGGAAGACTAGAAAAATCCGTTTTTTATTTTTAACTGCAGAGTATTTAGAAACTACTCTGATATTCTTGAGACACTACAACATATTAATTTTGGTAAGAAAACTATTTTTTGTATGCTATAGTTAAAATGTTCACAAGATACTTGTCGGGCTATATATCATGACCAACTAGATATCATGACCAACTAGATATCATGACCAACTAGACATCAAGAAAGAAGTCCTTTAGTGAAAATCCCATTTTGCTACAACTATCAATTGAAGATATGTAGCAAAAACAAGATTTTTACGATGACTACCAAACAGGATGATAGATCAGCACCTTTGTTCATCTAGGGCCAACCAGACAAGAAGTCTTTTCAGTGAAAACCTCCGATGTAACTACAGCCATCCACTGAAAAGTATTGGCCATAACAAGACTTTTAAGATGGCCACCATGATGGCTATTTTGTATGTTAAATAAGCATCAGTTTCAGTTAATACCAAGCAAATATTTTAAGTCTTGTAGGGAAAACCCCATACATTCAGGAGTACTAATAAGATGTTCAACATGGCCATGTTGGATGTTCAAGGGACACCATTTTCATTCATGACCAACGAGATATAACAAGTAGTCTTTAGGTAAAAAACCCTATTTATCTATCTACCTATGCCAGTACAACGATCTGTTCTGGAGAAGTTGCAAATCAGATTTTGATATTAGATCAGCATCATCATTTTCTTTAGGTTAGAAAGTCTTTAAGCAAAAACCATGTCAATATGACCATCCAATTATGACAAATTGTTTATAAGAAGATTTTCAAGACGACTGCATGGTAGCCACATTGGAAGTCTAAAAGGCACCTTTTTCATTCAGGACCAACAAGACAATGGGATTAATGCGTGTGTAAAGTTTCATGGCAATCTTTCATGCAATACTAGAAATGCTGCAATACTAAACATTCGTGCAAATGAATGGACGAGAGGCAAATACACAACATATGAATGACAAACAAAATACCATCGCAAAAGCTTTTCTGGTCTAGGCCTGACAGAGATAAAACTATGATTCTGTGTTTGGGATTTTTAACACAGCTTTAAAAATTGTAGTCATATTGCTACAATGTCTGCAGTGTGGCAGTTTATAGTGATGTCTAGCACTGGAGGATCAAGCCACAGACATGTAGCATCATGCCCCACCCAGTCACATTAACCTGACACCAGGCCAACCAGTCTCAACATTAATTTCTTATTGTTATTACTGAGCATCAAGTGAGGTAGCTGCTAGTACTATTTTTTATAAGTCTTTGGTACAACTCAGCTGGGGTTCGAACCCACATCCTCCCACATCCAAGGAGGAAACTCTAACCACTTAGGCTAACAGGCTAACTTGAAACAAAAACTTTTATTGCTGGAATCATACTTGGGACATAAAAATCTCAGAATCTATTAGAATGATAAAAATAAAAATAAAAAAATTTAAAAAAATCCAAATTGGAGAAAGTAAATTTTTGTAGTAAATTATGTTCATATATCATAGGAACAAATGTTACCTTTCAAATCCAGTCATCACAAAAGAAGATAATTTTGACTTTCCTCTCTCTCGACAATGGAAAGAAATTCTTGCTCATCATCTCCCTTACCACTGCTAGGTTGCTACCTATCAACTGGTTTACCAGTTCAAGCTGAGCAATAAATCAATACAGTTGCTTGCATTTGGAGGAAGTTTAATAGTAACATGATTGACTAAGTATGAGCAGACAAATTTAATTACAAAAAATATTTTCTTTTTCTATTGAATACATTCCATGATCGTATCAACCTTATGAGAATAAGAGGAGAAAATGCATGAGCATCTAACCTCTCCCACAGGAACCCTTTAAGGAAAAAATGGCTGGACTTCCCATATGATGGATAAACCACTCTCATAACATGAGAGCAGGACAACAGCTATGTAACCTGAAAAAATAAATGAATAAGAATTACTTTTCCATACTGATGAAAAATCTGATCAAGTCCAGCAAGTGTAAACTCACATCTGTGAGGAGGTTGTGCTGAAGTCAACCAGGTCTGGTAGTTGTCTTGGCCACAGCCACTGGAACCACCAGATACAATTCTTGTCTCTGTAAAATTAGATTTCAGAGATAAAAGCTTGAAAATGTTGACTGCACAAGCAGACAATGGCTTCTTTGATGCATTAGATAGAACGTTACATTCAAATGTAAGGTTCACAGACATCACTCTAATCTCAAGAATTGAAATCACTCATGAGGCTTGTCTTATCTTTTGAGACCACTGAATAAACAAAACATACCCAGAGATCTCAAAAGAGTGAAGGGCCTTGTAACTCATGAGACCCTGAGATATCAAAAGAGTGGAGGGCCTTGTAACTCATGAGACCCAGAGATCTCAAAAGAGTGGAGGGCCTTGTAACTCATGAGACACAAAGACCTCAAAAGAGTGGAGGGCCTTGTAACTCATGAGACCCAGAGACCTCAAAAGAGTGGAGGGCCTTGTAACTCATGAGATTCTCTCCACAATTAAAGGTTTAAATTTCTTTCTACACAAGGCTCTCCTGTCAAGATCGAGGTATGAAGAAGTGTATCTATGATGGGGTGAAACACCTGCATTCATGGCTGTTGAAGCAGGTCGGGCTTTGCCAAAACTTTTCTGGGAACATCTTTTACTAGATTAAGTATACATCATTCACCCAGGTCTTGTCCAACCTTAGCGAGGCTATCAGAACAATTTTGCTGTTTTGGTTCCTCAAACCCTCCCAACTGACTGATAGTGCATCCACAGTCCAGGCTTTTGCATACAGGACTTGAGAAGCAAGACTGTTTGTGAATGGTCTATCACTGGTAACCCCAAAAAGGCACAAATCTCCTGAAAGATCAATGTATTGAGTGACCATTCTGTGACAGGACTGTCCATTTCTGACAGTGAGACAGCTTGGGTATCTAATCTGGATTGTGGTCTTTAGCAGGGATTTGCAACATGTATCCCAGAGTAGAAAACACATCACTTGATTTCATCCCTTTTGTTTAAATAGACAAGTCACCACCACTGAGTTGACCGATAACACTGGACAACAAATTTTTACAAAAGTCATGTTACTGAAATAAAATTAGTAAATTCTTATCAATTTTTATGTGCTGAACACGAATATGACAGTCAAATTGCAAAATTGGCTCTAGTTTTTTTGTAATCTGCAAGAAATTAATGTTTACATAACGAAATGCATTCCAATAGTAAAAGGTCAACTGTAATAGCCTACCTATAAAAAATCAAGTCATTGACTACATCTTAGATTTCTTCGCCTGTCTCTTGTACAGCTGTTCGGGAGCATCTCTGAGGAGTGTCCAGCAGTAGTCAGCCAGCATTGTAGTGGACCATTTTCCCTGGTATCTTTGTTCCATTGTTGCGATATCTTGATGAAAACGTTCGCCGTGTTCATCACTAACAATACCACAGTTGCTAGGAAAGAAATCCAAATGGGAATGAAGGAAGTGAATCTTTAGAGACATATTGCAGCCAAGTTTCTTATACTTCATCAACATGTCTTCTACTAGTTCCTTATAGTTTTCTGCCCTAACATTTCCGAGGAAGTTTGTAGAAACTAGGCGAAAAGCATTCCATGCTTGTTTCGCGTCACCTTCCAGCAAGTTGTTGAACCGGTCATCTTTGAAAAGCTCTCGAATCTGAGGACCCACAAAAACTCCCTCTTTAATCTTTGCTTCGCTGAGTCGAGGGAATTTTTCATGCAGGTATCGGAATGCTGGCAAAGTCCGGTCAATGGCTTTCACAAAGTTCTTCATCAAACCTAGTTTGATGTGAAGGGGTGGTAGCAAGATTTTCTGAGCCTCAACCAGAGCTGGGTGTTGGATATTCTTCTCTCCAATGGCTACATTCTGCCTGTGAGTCCATTCCTTCCTCATGTAGTGCATTTCCCTTGCTCGGCTATCCCACTCGCATAAGAAACACATGTATTTTGTATATCCTTGCTGCAGTCCCATTAAAAGGGCAACTACCTTCAAATCACCACAGAGGTGCCAGCTGTACTTGTTATACTCAATGGAATTCAGTAGCTGCCTTAAGTTATCGTATGTCTCTTTCATGTGGACAGCATACGCTACTGGAATAGATGGAAGAATGTTTCCATTGTGCAAAAGCACAGCCTTGAGACTCAGTTTCGAAGAGTCCACAAATAGTCTCCATTCTTGTGGGTCATGAGTGATTTTTAAAGCATTCATGAGGCCCTCAATATCGGAACAGAATATCAGATTACTTTCCTTTCTGAAGAAAGGCTCCAATTGCTGGTGGCGCTTTCGATGCAGTAATTGTGACATCTTCTTCTAGAAGATTCCATTGTTGGAGTCTTGATCCTAGCAATTCTGCCTTGTTCTTTGATAAGTCCAAATCACGAATCAGGTCATTTAGTTCTTCCTGTGTTATTCTGTGTGGGGTTGATGATGCACCACAGTGAAAATCTGGATCACTGCATGCTGATGGACCAGGAGAAGAACAGGTCGACTCACCTTTGTCTTCGTCAGATGAATCAAGAGAATATTCTGCTGGAGGTTCTGGAATAGGAAGTCCCTCACCATGTGGAACTGGTCTCAATGCAGACGGAATGTTTGGGTAGACTATTCTCGACTTCTTTCGCTTCGTTATTCCGCCGGAAAGAGGAGGAACCAAGCAGAAGTAACAGTCATTTAGGTGGTTGCTTGGCTCTCTCCACACCATTGGGACTGCAAACGGCATTGATGACCTTTTGCAATTCAACCACTGTGAAAGCTGTGTTGTACATGTAGCACAGCATATATGCGGAGCCCAAGGCTTGTCTTGGTCACCAACCTTGCATCCGAAGTAAAGATGATATGCCTTCTTCACTTGAGAATTGATACTTTTCTTCTGGTTGGCAAATGTCACTTCCCCACAAATATAGCAAAAATTGTCCGCGGTATTAACACACTTTCGAGGCATTACTGTTCTTTATTGTACGTAAATGGATAAAATAATAAGTTTTATGTAACAGTAGCTTGAACTGTCTCGCACAACGTCTAAAATATTTTAAATGCTGAACCTATCTGATTGGGCTTTATATAGTACACTGCTTACGTCAGCTTCAGCAGCCGCCTGGCATTAGTATAATAGGCCTACACATGTATAGTACACTGCTGACGTCAACTTACTTCAGCAGCCGCATGGCATTAGTATTGCATTGCATCAGAAAATAATGCAATCAACTGTGGATGATGTGAGCATGATGGTATTATGCAATGTTACATCATTATTCCGGATGTTGCTGCAGTCCTACTGGAGAAATTTACACAGTGAAACATAGAAAATGAGGTATATGAATATCTTCAAAACGAGAGCCAATACAAATTTTTCACGGTTATATTCGTGTTCGGCACACCAAAATACTACAGATTAGGGCCTTTTCAAGTCAGTAATGATTTCACTGTTGACCAGTGTAAGATAAGAACTTCCCAGTCTGCACGGTCGATACTTCAAGAAATAAAATTCCTTTACTAAAGACTTAATTTTTAGATGGTTCCAATGAAATGACGTCTGCCCACCAATGCTATTGACTGTCATGAAGCATGAATGTGCATACTTTAATTTCCTGTTGGGGCTTTTCCAGAGGAATTCCTACCATGAGCCACTGTAAGTGACAACACTGACACATAATTGATTTCAGCCGAGATAATAACTTGATTGTGTTGATTGCAAAAGGAGTGCCACTGGGCAGAGCATCCGCAAAATGTGCATTAAAAGGTGGCTAAGGCGATTTGAATGGCCATTGTCTTGAGCAAACTGGGGAATAGCAGAAACACTTGTTGAAATCAATTCCCTATTAAAAACGTCTGCGAGCTTGATAATCCTTGAGACATGTACATAATGGAGGCAAATGAGTCTGAGATTGGTCAAAAAATCCATGAGACAGACAAATTGCTATGATGGATTGACTCAGAAACCCCACCTTGCTATATGTTTATGACGGCTATTATCCCAACATGCTGCAGCCACTGCTGATATGGTCAACCAGAACAGGATGATGACTCAGTGAGTTGTCTTGATAAATGTCATGAACTGATACAAAGGCACTTGCATGAAGCTAGGTGGATAGGGATGTGAAAATATGCACTGGTTAGCTCTAAACCAATTGCCAACTCATCCTTCTTTACATATCATTTCAAACCTTGGCATGGCTACGTACTTCTTCAGCCTGCTAAGGTTATGACTGCCAGAGTTTTCCATTGACCATGGGTACTATAAACAGTCTGGAATAAATCTCTGGAGTGTTCAGCTTGCATAATCTCTCTTCTGCCACCTTGTTGAGTAGACAGCAGATCCCCATCTGCAAGCTTTCAACCTTACCAAGATGGAATGGAGCATTAATCAGGGAAGGGGAAGATCAAACGAGAGAGGGCTGGATTAATAAAAATCCATAGTCCTTCTGGAACAACTTAAATCACCTAGTTGTTTTGTGGAAAAATGTCCATACAAAATTGATGATAAAAACAGGCAGATTGAACGTGGTGGGTATGAAAATTCATCAGCAGTTGTTGGGAGGCTTTAGTAACAGATATCTCACTGTTTTCTTCTTTTTTAAACTGCCTTCTAAAGACCTCTCCCAACAACTCCATACCAATACTGGAGATATATGATGAATTCCCCTGATGCCAACAACTAAAGTGACACCTTCTGAACAAGTCTCAACATCTGTGCCTGGCATTGGCATCTCCCAAGCACACTGTTCATCCAAACGAAAAAACCCAGACATACATACCCAACAGCTGAAGCGGTCACTGTATGCATTGTCTTTGACGGGGGGGAGGGCATCATCAAATTACACTTGCTATCCATGTCTTGAGGTTAAGGCTCAAGAGGTCATATTCCACCTATCTCGACTACACCCAGCCCTCTTGAAATGGCAAAAAAAAAAACCAAAGGAAAGCACATTTTTAAGTAAATGATATTTTTCCAAGAATACTTACTCAATCACCTTACATAAGGAATATTAGCCTGCTACCTTACGAATCAAGTCCTACTACCTGATGCAAAACGTCTTATCCTGTCTATTTTTTAGACAAAGGGTAGTAACTCTTGCCCATTACCTCCCCATGATACCACCAGGTGTCACCAGTTGTTAGCTGTGCGAGACAATGAAAGGCGAATGCTCGCATGGTGGGGTGGTTGGGAGGTTTTCAAGTAATCTGATTGGGTAAGTATTCTCAGAAAAACAATTTACTTAAAAATGTGCTTTCTATTTCGAATACATTCCCTAATCACATTACGTTAGGAGATAAAGTAATAGCAGGAGATGCTGAGCATCTGACCTCTACCTCATGTATCTTTCTGGGGATGAGTGGCTGGATTCCCTATATGAAAGATAACCCATTCTCCTAATGATACAAGCAACACAGCCTGGGATCCCTTGATATGGGACTCTTATATGGTTGCGAAGATAAAGTTGAAATCTTTTCAACTACAAATATTTTCACTGGCAAATCCTGCGAAGCTAACGGCTGTGTTGATTGATCTCTTTGCTGTGCTGCTGCCACCAGCCCTACCAGATCCAGGTTTCTCTCTAAAGTTCTGAGGTAAAACTAGACAAGGTTGACTATGCATGCCAGCCAACAGCTTCTACATTATCTTGGATTGAAATGTTGTGTTCGAAAGCGAGGCTAACAAAGATGGCCTGAGACTTCTGAGCAGCAATCAAGATGAGGCAACCAAGCGTACAACCCACTTCAGCCTGGAATAAAGGTCGTGAAATGTGATATCCTGAGTTCCGACTCACAGAGACTGCTTGAAATTTCAAAGCAGTATGCGTACCATGTTATATCTCTGTGCACTGCAAGTGGGTCCTAGACAGCATGAACAGGTTCTTGCATGGTTGCTGTTCTCAACCTGGCTCTGGAAGAGAGGGATGATTGTTTGACTACTTACAGATGGTAACCTAATTTTGGGCTACAAAGCCTGATGGTATCTTGAGAACCACTGAACACTCCAATCTGAACTGAAGGGAATTCGGGTCAACATAAATGGGTATGCAGCCCTCTTATCCTGCATACAGAAGCTCAAGCAATCAGGATACACAATCAGGATACAAAGTCTGTATGATAGTGACTTTAGCTATGTGTAGGCTGAAAGTTCGAAGGGTTTTGAATCGAGCCTTGTTAAAACCCAGGATTTGATCCCTTTCGGAGACAAATAAGGGATATTGGTCAATGAGACCAATATTGTCTAAAAACCCTCCCCAAAGGGCTGACAGTGCATCCCACACCCCAAGCTGTTGTGTATGGAACTGGGAAGACAAAGACAGGAAGCTTTTGATGCCACCTCAATGTCACAAGGTCGATCATCAGATCTTCTTGAAGTGCGTAAATCTGAGTGACACACTGATGGAGGAGCCATTCCGTGTGAAGGTCATGACTACCCCTGGACTGATTCTCAGCCAAGCCAATGATGCAGCCAGAAAGTGTTGTCAATTTTTATGTTGATATGGAGGTTGTTGCACTCCCATAGAAAATGGCAAATCAGAACACATTGGATGAGATAGGTCTCTACCACAGATTTATTGGACTTAAAGATGACTGTTATCTCCCAGGTGCGATCTTTAAAGAAATGAAAGGTATTGATATGAGTCTTCATTTCTAAGAAGTTGATGCATAAAGGCTGTTCCCCAGGTGTCGCTGATGGTAAAGAAGGTCAGCAACAGGTGGGCACTTCTACCATGCACACTTGCGGCAGTACTTTATGTTATTCTGCCTGGGGTTCCTCAACGGGATTCCAGTGATCAACCAACCTGGATTGCCCCACTGATGTGGAATGAGCAAATGTCGGGTGTGATCATGACTGCTTGATTAAGAGGACATAAAATGGGGTGCAAATGTGCTGGCAAGGCCCACATACAGAGACAGCCAAGCCTGCGGCCTTGTAATAAACCGAGGAGTACCAAGAACTCTCCTGATGAAATCCAACTCCTGTTGGAAACAGCTTGATGAGTTCAGTGATTCTGGTAACGTGAACGCAACAGGATGCAGATACAAATTCTAGCTGATTAAGAAGTCCATAGCCAGATGGATGAAATTCTTGGATGGACATAGGTCTAATTTTTCCAGTTTGTGAAAAGGCCTAGATGATCTAGAAGGATTGTTCCCACCTTGGAGTAGGGTAGAACTTACATTGTGTTTCTGTAGGATGCTGCCCATGGATGCTGCCATCGCTCTGAAGAGGGAGATGATGCTTGTGGACGAAGGGAAAACCAGTGAATTGATAATGGCGTGGCAGTAAGTGGAACAGGGAAACTAGTGAGAAACAGGGTGGATAGGGACATGAAAGTATACATCTGTCAGATCAAGACTGACAGCATACTCACCCCATCTGATGGGGAGGCCAAATGACCTTGCCATTGCCATCTTGAATAGGGTGAGGAGATTCCAGTTGATAATGGGCCTCCACCAGCTGTTTGCATTCTGAAAAGCAACAGTCCTGAATAAAATGCTGGGGAATGTTGAATTAGCACAAGATCCCCTGACTTGAGGCTTCTGAACATTCCTTCACATGGACAGGGACTAGGTGGTTCCAAATGCCTGTGTGGATGGTGCAGCGATGAGGAGGGGCAGTACCTGAACTGTCTGCCTCCAATCTCCCTCTACTTTTCCTCCAGAGCAAAGCAGACCTGAGCAGGATCACCCAAAGGGGTGTGTGTGTGTGTGTACGATAATGTAAGAGAGACATATATCACCCACATGCAACATGTCATATCAAGAAGAGACTGACCAGACCCGTCAAAGAATTGGCCATGGTAAAGTGAGCAGCCCTGGTAAAATACCCAAGCAAACTTGGAATTCGCCTCCCATGTGTGGGTGTTCATTAAGTACATTTCTTCCTCCTCAGTGAGATCTACCAATTCTTTAGAGCAGCAGCAAAGGTTGGGGGCATTCAGAAGCAGCTAACACCCGAAAAAAGAAATTGTCCTCGACAGGGTTCATACAGAATTGTGAATGATAAATTCAAAGACTTTTCCAAAACTTTCAAAGACCACAAACATAAATTTCCAAGACCTATTTTCACTAACATTTTGTATACCAGTTAGGTTATACGAGAAAAAATAAATGAATGCAAAATACTACAATACTGTTTGATGATGAAATTCAAACTATAATGAATCAAAAGATAGAAACCAGGAAAACTTGACCACATCTGAATCTAACAACCTTGGGCAATTTTATTTGTGATTATGGAAAGAAATGAAAATGTTTGGGTTTATTTGAATTTTCAAAGACTTTTAAAGAGCTCAGGGTAATCTGCTTGATTTTCCCAAATTTTCAAGGCCTTGAAAATGCTACCTCATTTTTCCCAAACTGTCAAAGACCTTCAAAGACCATAAGAACCCTGCTTGATGGCGGCTGGAGAGCCAACTTCAGTCCATTTCATGACGGATTTGATGCAGTTCTTATGCACACTCTGTGTGAAGAGGCCTAACTGGGTCTATTTGCAGCACTAGATGAGACATACCAGGTGGTATCAAGACTAAATTCCGTCAGCAGAAGATGGTTTTGTCGATGACTCATCACCATCACTATCTGCTGAGTACCCATCCGCTCGGCTTCAAGCTCAACATAAGTCATGCCAGATGGCCTAACAGCTCCCCTCAGTCCTATCTGTCCAAGACATGAGCTCTCCCTTGCGGATAAGCTGCGAGTAATTTGATATCCAGCATCGCCAGCCATTCCAGCACTGCTGGCTGGTGTAAACAGTATCAGGCTGGCCTGAAATGACATGACTTGATGGTTTTAAAATGTATTAGATCCAACGAATCTGGTGTGAATGGAATGTGGTTAGCGTGGTTGCTAGCAGCATACAAAAAGTCTGGCAATTGCCTCTACTGGCCGCATCAAAAGCATAGTTGCACAGACATATTTTCTCAATGAAATCTTCAGTATGGTAATGATAAGATACCAACAGATGCTAAAGGCACTGATGGCTTGGCTAGAGGGACTGATCTATTACTAAGATCACTGTATGAACAATTTGTCTGGACTGCCAGTGTTGGCTGAACTGCTGGTGTCTTCTGGGTTGCCAGTGTCAGCTGGATGACTGGTAATGTCGTGATGACTGCGATCGGTGCGGCAGTATTATTATTATTATGGTTCCAATGGACCTCTCATTAACATCATGCACCTGGAGTTACAGGCCCAAAGGCCATGCTTGGACGTATGTAGAGGCTTATGCCACCTGAGCTGCCCAATGCATATCACCAACCATGAACTGAAGGTTGTTTCCCTTGCTTTACTCCATCTTTCCTTCCCTTCATTGCTAAACCAGATGATCGCTGTGCACATGCATGCAATGCGTGTAGCAAACAATCCTCGTTCAATGACACAAGAAGAGAGAAAACAAAGCATTGATTAGCAAATCAGTACATGACTAACTAGCTAAGAGTATAATTTATCTAACTTGGCAGCCCAGACTGACACTTGCTACATATTATAGATGCTGTGTATCAGAAACAATATATATATAATATAACAAAGCAGGTGTCATGGCAGACTTCCATGCTTTGAAATTGCATACAGCTCATTTAAATTAATATTCTGTGGAACAACATAAAAGACACAAACTAAAGCAGAAACTAGTGATGGGCTGAAATTTCTAGATCACTAAAAACACTGTTGTGACTAACAGATCAGTGAAGTGTCACATCTGAATCTTACGGCCCTGTTTTAAACTTATGTTGCATGCATAGTTAATAATTAAACCATAATTCTATCAAAACAGCTTGAAATATGAAATAAACTAAATAATAAACTAATAATAAAATCAAGCAGCACCACAGAATTTCACTATTAAGAGCTCCATAACGGACGGAGTAAGCTAATAAAATCAAATGTATGCTAACAAGCTATGACCTTGTTGTAAGTTCAATGATATCATGGTGAGACGGTGGTCCTACAAGACAGTTCCCAACAAGTAACAAATCTCTCAAAAATTTGGCAGAAATTGTAAAATAAAGTAGATCAATAAATCCATACCAAAAATACAAAATGAACGCTGGATGGGTCTATAGGGAAAAAAGGACTGGATTGTTAGTGGCTATTGCACTGCAGGTGTCTCAGCACACAGCGAAGCTATAAACTGGCGACATCTGGTGGAATCAAGGGAAGGTAATGAACAAGAGTTACTGCCCTTCGTCTATCTAAAAATAGACAGGATAAGACATTTTTTTGTCTTTTAGTAGGGCTTGAGTCATGAGATAGGAGGCTAATATTACTAATGTAATGTGATTGGGGAATGTCTTCAATGGAGAAACAGCAACAGTAAAGAGTTCATCGATAACAGTGACAACTCTACTCAACAAACTAAACTAAATACAGTGTGTGTGTGTATGTGTGTGTGAATAAAACTTAAAACAAGCACCAACACCATAATCAAGTTTATGGTTAGAAAAAAAGCAGTCTGCAAACTTTATTAAATTCACGTAAATATTGATCATAACTAAAATCTATTGATAACAACATGCAGCAAATAATAGGTAACAAGATATCCACTTTCTAGACAGATAGGTAGAAAAAAAATATGTAGTTTTTCCTGAATTTTAAGAAGTAATACAGGACAATGTAGATCATATTAGCAAAAGCTTCAAGTGGTAAACAGATGGTTCATGTTTTGCCACCTGGTGGTATCAAGGGAAGGTAATGGGTGAGAGTTTCTTCCCTTTATCTATATGATATATAGATGGGTAAGATATTATCATCTGCGAGCAGGACTGATTTGAAAAGGTAGCAGAGCTTACATCTGGATTTAGTGTCATCGAAGAATGTATTCAATTGAGAAACTGTTGATTTACCACTGGGCTTGCATCTGGAGATGCAGGATGCTAATTATATCATGAGATTTTCTGATTTCTTGTCACTACTTGACGATTTGATGCAGCTGTGTAGTTCTACAGCAATGAATCTGGGAACACATGTGACTAGTAAACAACAGAAATGGATTATTTCCTTATACAGCTTCTCAGGTGTGCTCGGTTACTATGACATAAATCAAGCCAATATACAAGGCTTGAAGAGAAAAGTTGGATTTACCTCTTGCTCAAAGTTGTAGGATTCATCAAACTTCATTTTCTTAATGAGAACATACATCAAACGCTGAAAATACAAACAGTACATTAATTTTACTATTACAAGCTTAACTCAATCCTGTCTTACAAAAAATAACAGTTTATGGAAAAAATATGCATGGTCTTTGCCTCTTAAGTTTCATATCCTCTAATTTTTTGCAAACCATTGTATGGAACTAGAATTTAACTTTTTAACTATTGGTACATGCATTTTTGAGAGAGTGGATTATAAAAAAAAAAAACTGCATAATCTTATTTTTTTCTGCCTTTTTCATTTGACTAATTACTGTTATTATCTATAAAGTAACCCAGAAATTTTGGAAATAATAAGGAACTGAATTACCATTCTGCCAGTTTCAACTGTAATTCTTACTATTATTCAGTATAACAAGATTACTGTCACGGGTACATTATACACCTGTCACATGTTCAAATCTTAAAATCTCAACCTCAACTTGCAAATTCCACAATTAACTCACATTTTGCAAGTGTGTGAGCATTAAATTTGAGCCATGCTTGATTAATCTGAAGGGAGAACTTTGTATTATAACAGTGCAAAACATACATTTGCCTGCAATTTTTGTACACGCCACAAAAATAAACAGTGTAACAAAAATTATGATGACTATGGTACTCTTGACCAATAAATTATCTCCTCACAGGAGATAAAGAAAATACTGAAAGACAAAGTTCTGCTTTTTGTAGTTGTTGTCAGGGTTTAACGCCATTTTGCAGCACACGATAGGCTATACATGGCGGCCAGTATTAATGGTGGAGGAAGAACCCGGGAAATTCCCGAAAAGAACCACCGACCCTCGAGAAGCTACTGGCAAGCTTTCTCATATACCCACATTGGCCGAATCCTAGACTCGAACTAGTTCTGCAGCACAAAGGTAATTTACACAGATTTGTGCATTATATGTGTATTACAACATGGTGCTTCTAAGAAATGCATACAATTATAAATGTTATGACCATCTACAGGGTGACAAGACCTAAACTTGGACTGAAAACTCAACCATTAATTTAAAAAACTTAACTCGAATTTCTTTTTAACTGTCAAGCTTGAAGTCTGATCAACATCTTTAATGCCTGATCAGTAGGACCAGAGAGACAAACAGAAATAGATAATTTTATCAACAGTCAGTATATTGACAGCTTGAAGTCTGATCATCATTGCAGAGAGACAAGCAGAAATAGTTAATTTTATCAACAGTCAGTATATTGACACCTTTTCCTTCGCAGAAATATGTCAAAAAACATTCAGGCAATGAGCCATATTGTGTGGATCTAACATTCTTTGGTTATTCCATTAAGCTGTTCCCATGATACTCCTGTAGAGGTGGTATCACCGTCATCGCAAAGAACTCCATAATTCAGTCTTAACTATGCTAAGCTAAATTCCAGCTGCAAAGAGCTTTTTGACATCAAAACAAGCTAATGTCATGGAGCAGCAAGATGGGGGTGAACTGAGAAAATGGCGGACAGAGGTGGTGTGATAAAAATGATGTAAAATAATATACATGGAACCACTGGAATGACCAAAACATGGTAACATAAACTATATGTGACACATCGTGATGTTTTTATGTGCTATAAAATGTGAATATATTTATTTGATCTTTCAGTCAAAATATGAACAAGTCATGACAGAGCAAGGGTGTGTGTGTGTGTGTGTGATATGGATTTTTAACATAGCTTTAACAATTTTTCAGTCATATCACCACAATGTCTGCAGTGTGACAGTTTATAGTGATGTCTAGCACTGGAGCATCATGCCACAGACATGTAACTTGATGTCCCACCAAGTCACATTATTCTGACACCAGGCCAATCAGTCCTAACACTAACCTCTTAATGCCGAGCACCAAGCAAGGCAGCTGTTAGTACCAGTTTTTAAAAGTCTTTGGTATGACTCAGCCAGGGTTCGAACCCATGATCTCCCACATCCTAGGTGGATGCTCTAACCACTAGGCCACTGGTGCGGTTGGTTTCTGGATCTAATAGTTCATGAGGAATTTGATATCCTGCTGCAGCAACTCCTATAAGATTTTCTTGAAGTATTTTTTGACCTTCTTCAGTAAATTTGGCTGGTGTTTTTTTTAAAACAGGTTCTGGTTCAATAAGATCCCTTATATCACTAATCTCAGCATTGGCTTGTTCAATATCCTCTATTGCTTGCTGTATTTATTGCTGTAATTGTGGTCGAGCAGCAGCTATTTCAGCTGGAAGTTCTTGGAGAATCTTTTTGGTGTTTTAGTTCTTTTTGTTATTTTTTTGGTTGATTTAGCAGTTTGTTCCAACGATGGAAGATCTTTACTGGCTTTTGTGACTGGTTTAAATAATTGTTCTGTACCCTCTGTAAATTCCACATGAGCATCCTGGCATTGTTGCAGCTGCTGTTTTACAGAATCACAAACTGGAAGATACTTCTTAATTGCATCTTGTCATTGTCGAGCTAATTTTGTCATGGGAGATTCCATAGTAAGCACAGGATCACTCATTATTATTATTATTACAACAACAATTTAATTACAGGTAACTAAGTCAGAAAATATATGAGGTTTTAATGTATTGCAGTAACATAACTTTGAATGAATGAATTGCCAGAATCTCAGTTCTACTCAAAATTTAGACACTGCCATGGTCATGTGTCAAGCCGCTAAAAATACCTATGCACTATTAATGACACACAGGGTTTCACCATGAGGTCACGTGGTTGACTGCAATAAATACCTAAGCACTATTAGTAACTCATTGGGATTTAAAGGTCCGCCAAAAATAAATATTTGTACACTCTATAGAGAAATCTACCTATTACATTAAATATAAATTTTAAAATACCTGATAAATAAATTATACAAACTAAAAACGTGTTCATGTTTGATTTTTGACATATTTGTATATCTGTCTGTTCACAAATACAATATATTGATGTATTCTCTGTGAAAACCATCCATTTTGCCAAAGACTGTTTAGGAACATTCTTGAGTATGGTGATAGCTATAATGAGCCACACCTGTTTTGCTTGACTGCAATGTTATTATTAGAAAAATCAATAACTCTACCTGTGGACTACAGATATGGATTATTCTCAAACTCAGTAATATATCTGGTAAGAATTTAGATATTTTTTTTTTTTGTAAATAACACTATTTATATATTTTATTTCAATGAACATTCTAGAGCATGGGATAGTTATAAATGATTTAAAACATTGATTTATCATCTGCAGGTATTTATATTAGGTTTTAATAAATATCTATCGAATCCACATAGTCTAGTGGTAATGTTGTTGGATTCCCAAACCATCTGCTATGCTTCGTGGGTTCAAACCCCGGACATGGCATATTGCTGGTGGGTTAAACCTGAGGTTTTTAAGTGGGGGGCCACACCCCAAGCATTTGGACTTCAACTGGAAAATGTACTGATTGCTGACAATTTGCACACATCCATCACCAGTCGAAACTGGTGGTGGTGTGGTTTTGCACCACCTTGGGCTTGCCTGGGGGTGGGGGTGCAAAAAATTGTCAGCAATCAGTGTATATCCTGTTGACCATAGAACCATGGGGCATGCTAAATTTATGGACAACCTTCTGAATTTCTAGTATTTTGTTTCATACCTAGGAATTCACCAGGGGGTATGTCCACATAACCATAAAGGGGAAACACCTTCCCCCCTCCCCTTTATGGTAAAAATAGACAAATAGAGAGCCCAAAAATAGCCAGATGGAAAATCCAAAAGTAAAAACAGACCTCAATGAAGGGTACCCATGAATGGATGTAAGTTGGCACAAACAAAAATAACTGGCAGTAAGTAACATCTACCTTACAAGACATTTTAATGTGAGTTATAGGACCCCAAGGACTAATCCTCTGTTAAGACACAAGACTGGGTCGCAGAAATTGAAGCCATACAAGTACCAGTTTGTTACTTTGTGAAAAATGGGGTCATCATGAGAAAATGGAGACCACCTGATGTACCTGCTGGTGATGAGTGATCAGTGAGCAATCAAAGTGTTGTTCCTAAGTTGTGTAGACAGGAAATCCATAGTCTAACCCATACAACTTTTACTTCAGATTTTGTGAATATCTAAGAAGCGTGTGAAAACTACTAATACTAATAATTGAGCAAAGTGCTGAGAACAACTTGCGTTTGTGAACTTGCTTTACCATAATGGTAAAGTACTTTTATGAAAAATAGGAAATTAATAACGAGTTCATAAACAAACACTATACCCATGTAAAACCAGAGAAATAAGTGCAGTAGGCTTGCAATGGTCACAAGTCACTTTTAAAAATTTTTTTAAAGCTGAACGCATGTACAATTTCATACCCTTTCAATTTCCAGCTATAAAGCAGACATTATTTACTGGTCAACTGATTGCGTCTAATAACATCGCCAAGACCAGCAAACATGTTGATGGCTTTTGTTTTTTGATATTTATTAAATTGTACGAATCTTTAATCAACCACCGCATTGTCTGCTGCGTGGTTGTGTATACAGTTAAAGAAGAAGCACATGTTGGCTATTGTTTGAGCACCGGTTATATACAGAATTAATTGGCGACAATAACAAAGACGACTTACTGGCTTTACTCATGGATCAGTAGTAAGTAACATTTCCGATACTGTTTATTTTGGCATAACACTTCAAGAACCTGTTGAAATTGTTAAATTTCAGAAGCTATGCCATGATCGTATTATATTAAAATTCATACGCCAACTCTTCCTCAAAATGATAATAAACGTTTTACACACTATTTCTCATACTTTAAAAAAAATAATCCCAGTACGAGAAAAATAACCGCACATGTATTTAAAGTTTCAGAAACCATGCCATGATCGTATTATAATTGAATTCATATGCGATCTGTTCCCCAAAATGATAATACATTTTTTATACACTATTTCACGTACATGGACCCAAAAATATTTTTGTCATGTGCGAATAAATATACAAATTTTCGGGAGCCATGCCATGACCGCATTATATCTGAATTCGTGTTATTGCGGGGCACATTATAGCAGGGTCGCATTGTACACGGTACGCAGGGAAGGTAGTTTTAAAAGATATATGCCAGGGTACTTTGATAGCACAGAGTTGACATTAAAATAATAAGAAAATTCTAAATTGCATCTGTGGGTGAGTACCCCACATTAAAGTGCATTCCCTGGGTTCCAGGTATGTTTTATGTTTTACTGGAAAAACCCTAAGCAGCATTTAATGACATGGAAGGCTTCTAAAATGGTCAACTTAATCAAACCATTGTTAATCAATACCAAGACTTATACATAACTGATGCAAAAAATGTTATGAAAATGTGTCAACCACATGATTTTCCACTTAGTTCTTGCAATACTACAATATTGATAAAACACTGTGTAACCCTGACTTCAAAGGACATGCCATAATGAACATTCATGTTAATTTTTTAAGGCCTTGATGTATGCAAAATATTTATGAGCAGATACTGTTTTCAAAATATGAAAAGGAAAAATGCAGTTATCATTACAATTCAACCGTGATACGACTGTAAACTTAAAAGTCACCAGGAAGAGTCTGTTTTGTCGAACTAAAGTTATGGACAATTTAACTCCATCAAATTTCAAATTCATTATTTTACTTACTCGCATAACCAAAAGCTTGAACCACAAAAATCATGTTATTATGAACAAGCTCTACACATTATTACACAAGGAGTCAATTATTTTAACCTTAAATCTTGCAATTGTTTTGTGGCTGAAAATTACCTCCACATTCTCCCTCTGCTTGGGCAAGAGCTGATCCATCTGTTTGAGCACTGTGATGTAATCCTGGACAAAAGTGGCAACTGATCCTGAGATATCATCATCCTCATCACCGAAGAAATGAAACAGAAGATTGACTTTGGCTTCCACTGCTTCCAAGACTTTTACAGCATTTTCATCATCCACACCTTTAAGTCTACAAAGATTGGTACCAAAAAAATTACAGAATTTTAGCCATGTATAAATATTTGCTGGAACACAAAGAAGATTTTAACCATTTCAGGTTTAAATTCCTTCACAATTATTCTAACATCTGAACTAAAAAAACAATGTATAATTCTTATTAATAAAAAATCAGAATACAGTTTAGTTTATAATTAACTATCAATACGTTTTGTTAAAAGTGTTCTGCTGGTACATGAAATTGTGGTTTCAGACCAGCTCATGTCACTCAAAGGGATTGTTGCGTAACCAGCCAAACTGAATTCCAGGAATCCATGGTATGTCCATTTCTTCTGTCCTTTTGGTTTTTTTTCAACTAGTAAGTATTTGAAACTATATGATTTTCTTGAGAAACTTCAACATACCAAATTCGGTAGTAAAAATATTTACTTGCATGTAATAACATGTTGACAATATACCATTAAGTGCAGTATAAACATGATATGGGTAATCACTGAATGGATATCAGATAATGCCAGGACATGACAACAAGCTTGGTTGAATATATAAATATATAAAAAAGGCAGAAATACTGTAATTTAGGTCTGTACATGTTCTAAAAAATTAGTTTTCCTACAACTACACTAAACTCGTATAGTGGTTTAAGTATATGAATCCGTTCTTCTCTGTACAAAATAGAGTCAGTTTTTTAAATTTTGTCTCAAACATATGACACACATTTCTGCTTTGTATAACAGGGAATTCACTCTGAGCATCCATTACAGTTAAACATTCAATCCATTTGGTATTCTTACTGAATTTTATACTGCAACATCTGAACATATTGGATGCAAAAATAAAACTGATTCAAATGAAAATTAAGTATCCTTGGATTCTATTTTAAATAACCCATGATGTTCAAATATCAGGATTAGCTTTTTATTTAGAAATTCACCCTGTGGAAAATATAAAATGATAGAATGGAACCTTAAAAGCCTTACAGGGCCCTTTAGCTATGAGAAATGAGCTTTATCCCTCTTCATGTTACTTCTTGTTCTTTATACAACACAAGGCACAATATTCTCTATATTTTATTATTCTTTCTGTAATACAGAATATAAACC
Source organism: Sinohyriopsis cumingii (assembly GCA_028554795.2). Lineage (NCBI taxonomy): Eukaryota > Metazoa > Mollusca > Bivalvia > Unionida > Unionidae > Sinohyriopsis > Sinohyriopsis cumingii. Next base: position 3,701,789 of record JAPYKE020000047.1, read on the forward strand.
CAATATATTTAGTAATTCTGCAGAATTTAGGTCATTGGGCACTTAAAACCTACTCCCTTGTCCCATGCCTCCCCCTAGGATGATGTAAATGTTGGCATTAGACTTGATACAACATACTTTCAATACATAATATTTATTATACTGTTGAATCACTAATTTTGATCATGTATCAATTTTCACTGATTTCATTCCTGCTATGAATCACAGATTTAAAGACCCAACCAAAACCTATCTATACATGATGAAGAAGCCCCACACTTTTCTTATCATGATTCATTCCTTGGTTTCAGAGAATCTTTAAATATTATCATTTATGCTTTCAGATGTTTATTTTATTTACCCCCCCCCCAATTATCAATCATTTATGTTGAATAAATGTAACTGTACATGTCTCTTACTGAAAAGGAAAGAAAAAATAATAACAAACTATTAAAAGGTACATGAAATGTAGATTTAATACTTATTTAATTCTTCATTCAAGTGAAACTGTTTTTAAAAAATGTAAATCCTAGTGAAAGCATGACTCATTTTATCCCAATGAACATGACTTAAAAATAATATAACTATTGCCTGAAGCAAAATTAATAATGAAACACTTGGTGAATACACTAATTACAGCAGAGTACTGAAGCTCATATTTCACTGATTTTTGGACAAAGCCTCTGATGTTACAGTTAGCAACATCCGAATAAATCATTATCAAACATTAACACGTCATCATGTAAATGGATACATATTATTTTAGAAGTCAGTTATTCTACTCAACGACATCGGGTGAGGCAAGGTGGGGGGACTTGCCAAACAATTTTATGTAGAAAAGACTCAAATAAAACAATTTTATGTTGAAAAGACTCGAATAAACAACGTCGTAACCGATAAGGAGGTTATTTAGCAGCCGTGGGAAAATGGAGCAAATGGAAAGAAAATTATGCATGTACCAAGATTTAAATGATGTTTTTGAATGGTTTTGCAATGTGTATGACAACAATACCTGCTCGCATATCATGCCTACTCACAAAAATAAGAACTATTAATGTATATTCAGTTGAAATACATCTATTATTATAACAAGAAGAACATTTTAATAATTAATGTTACTTTTAAACAAAGATATTAAATGAAGATATTAAATGCTCTGAAGTACGTAGTTTTTTACTATGTACATTACATATACTTCTCACAAAAAATTCAGTCCTCTTCTGGAGAGGGCACCCGTTTTATAGAGCGAATTTCCCGGTGCAGAAGGGATGGTTGTATAAGAGGGGGACCAGTGTATTCTTCGATGATTTTTCTATGAAATATTTTCAAAATCATAAACCCAACATTCTACACTCTTGTTCACAGAAGTAACTTGAAATGAAAACTTGCAAAATACTTCATGTAACATTCATGACCATAAATCCACCACTATCCAACTTCTAAAGTATGCAACAGCTCATATATCTTACATGATCTTTTTGTAATTTTGTCTTTTTCCTAATTTGATTCACACTCTTGTTTTGTGGTAAGTGCCTTCTCACACACTAGTGGAAATGCATACCACAACTAGACTTGTTCTTATATCTGTAATTAAATTCAATATACATCCCATTTATGCCTTCATAAAAGGTTTATTTAGAATAAGTAACTAATGACAAGTACTTTTTGCTATCTGACGATGGGTATTAAGACTGAAAGACTGATTATACCCTAAGATATAAAGGCAGATTATTACTTAGAGAAGTACATGCGGTGAAGGTTGAGATGAAAAGAAGTTAAATGTAATCAAGCATATAAATCATTTTATAGTATGTATTTCAGGACTGTAATTCTCTTTGCTACTACCACTACTGGCCACAATTGTACTTTCAATATGTAAAGTTTGAAAGCTATCGGGTTACAGGTACGCTTGAAATATGTCTGTCAGTCAAGGGACCTGGGTGACTGGAAGAAGACCAATATGGCAGCCCCCATTACCTGACATCATTATGTTTGCAACGCACATTGTGTGCAATGCCCAATGTATACAAATAAAATTGCAACGCTCATTGCATCTTGATTAGTCCTCATTGCATCTTGATTAGTCCTCATGCTGCAAGGTAATATGAAGCAATAACAGAATATTATCTCAATGCTGTGATCTACTGCACGTAAAATGCAGTATCAAATTGCCTATTTTAGTTCATATTAATACCTTTTTAGTAAGTTTGCTCCTGAAAATTGAGAAGACAGATTTTAAGTTAATAATATAACTCATTATGTATTATACATGATATTTTACTATAGCACAGACCCCCACCCATAAGGCCAATTCATATTACCAATAGCCGTTAGTGTGTTAAATGCTAAACGGACAGAGACAGACAGACACACAGTCGGACTTACTTTTGCCAGCTGGAAATCAACTGCACCCCCATATTATTGACAAGTTTTGCTAATTTGGCAACAAACTCCTCATCTTCATCCTGAAGGTAAGACATGAAAGTATTATATTACCATGTGCTATTGGATGTCATGAAGAATAAAGATGATTTCCTGCAAAGGGTATACCTAACTCCTGAAAGTCACCATTTTAATGTTATGCTGTTTGGCTGGAAGTGCAAAAAATGCCTGTCATGTAAAGTTTAATGCATAAAACATTCAGCAGCTATACAGATGAGGCACTACAAGAAAAGCATACAGCACGCAATCCATTCATCTAATTCCTTTTATGATTTATATGTACTATACAAAGTTAACTTGCTGAGAGTAACATAAAACAAAGCCCCAATGCCACTGAGCAAAATGTTGCATATGCCAGGTGATTAGTATTAAATCTTGAAAGATATTGGTCCTAAACATTGTTGGGTTCCATTAAAACCAGATAAAATTGAAATTTCATCACATTATGAGCCACATAATTTCTCCCTCACAGTGTGAAACTGCCATTTTTCATGTGTACGAATTAATCGGATGTTGATCGGTGACATCCATGGGTGAACCGATTGTCTTTAGACCAAAATCACCTTTCAAAGCATTTCATCATTCCAAGCCGATCACTAATATTCTGCAGTCTTATTTTTTATGTAATACAAACTTTTTCTTCCCTGATCCACATTAAAAAGTGGGCCTGCCTCTTTTCATTCTCTCTTGAATCATTTTGTGTGCTGCGTGCATATGTTGACGTCATTTGATTGGTCATTAATGTAATTTGTCAAATGCATGACTACTTTTGGAGCACTCCCAAAAAAGAATGGAATTCGAGTGACTTTGTTAATTGAATTAAGGCATGGCACCTCTTAATTCTATAGTGAATATATGAACATTGTTTAACCCTTTACCTCGTAGAGTGTATTGCTTTTTAGCCAGTTGATATACCTATACCAAAGTTACACAGTGCAGTGTGCTATAAATAGAACACTTGTCATCTATTTGACCCCATATACACAGGCCTGCCTGTTAACTGTTAAGCAGTGCAGTATATGTTACGTTTACATATTTATTATGTATAGAAAGATTTATGAGTAAAATCCAATCCTTATAGCTGTATAATTATTTCTCTCAGAAGAATTTTGTATGTGCTTTAAAATCTTGACAAATCTCATTCACTGTCAAGCCAGTGAAACCGTGTGACCAACCGTAGCTGCCATTTCTCATACTCGAAATTTACAAGCTATTTGTCTATGTCTACATCACTAAATCATCTGAATTCAATCATTTATAAAACTAATTGTTACCAACATCAATATCTGAGCCTTTACCTAAGTTATTGAAGCTTTCATAGTAGTGATTCTAATCATGCAAACTCAAGAACGTAATGAACGAAATCCACAGTCTCCATTTAAGAGAGTGGAGAATATGACCCAGTTGCTTTACAAAGCAGATTATGACCAGAGCTTAAACAGAGACCATGTGATAAGATGTAATAGTCATTCACATCAATGAATGTAATATCTAATAAGGTTTTTTTCCTTGAAGGTGGTGCTACAGAAAACAGCTCAAAAAGCTGATGTTTACATCAGGCATTTAAAAGTACTTCCATGAGTATGGTGTACAGGCATCAAAATGTATTTCTATGTGAATCACATAGAGGTGTCCAAAGGCGCTTCCATGAAAATGGTGTAGAGGCATCAAAATGTACTTCTATGTGAATCAGGTAGAGGCATCCAAAGGCGCTTCCATGAGAATGGAGTAGAGGCAACCAAAGGTGCTTACATGAGGTAAAGGGTTAAACCTAACATTCTGATTATTTAAAAGAATGGTTTACATCAGAAAGGATTTTTTAACAAATAATTTCCTTCCTTCCATACTTAGTTTGATTGGAAGAATGGTGAAATTTATGATAAACAGCAGCACTGGGGCTTTAAGATGCAACATTATATATAAACAATTTATTTATTCATACATCCAGCTGCATTGGCACAAAGGGTCTTCTGAGAAAGCTATGATGTATATAGGTCTAGCAAGGATTAATCAATATGATCATAAACATGAATAGTAAAGCATAAAATGTAGGTCACAGTGAACTAAATTGGTTTTAAGGGTGTAGTCGTAACAGCAATGCATACAATGTGACAGTGATGATTCTAGCATGAATAGTTCCTGGGAAATAGACATCAAGCGTAAAATTTAATCCAAGTCAATGAAACAAAAATTATGGTCCGTAATGACCTAAAACTGAAAGGAGGAAGTAATGCTCATTATGGTGCTTGCCCAAGTTTTATGATTACAGAACTGTATGCACATAGCATGTCAAATTCCCATGTAGTCTGTCATAAGCCAAATGGAAAAACTTAACTTAAAGCCATTAAAATGTTAAATATAAACCGGTGATTTTTTTCAGTAAGGATATTTTACTAAGAGAGATGGATACAATCATTCATTCAAAGATTAAAGCATGAATGGTAAAAATGACCTTCACAGTAAGGTTGTCAATATCTCTTCATAAGTTAGACCCTTTTCAATAAGGTGCAATGCCATCTCATGTACTGTTATCATCAGCTTGGAAAACATGCATAAAACCTGTTGTAAGTTGTGATCTGATGCAGTAATGGCAACATTATATTCAACCAAAAATTTGGTTTGGAAAAATGGTGAAATCCTTTATGTCCCTCACCATAAGGACAACACAATTCATGAACAAAGTATTACAACATGCCTTTATCACTGCTTCTTCTTTTTTTTTAATAAAAATATCATTGATATTCAAATGTTGCTTGAAATTTGTATTGTGATAGCTGCTCCATTTTCTCAGATCAAATTATAAATAAACAGCATTGCTTACTGGAACAAATACATTTATATTTAGCTGTCTTACTGTAATATTTGTGTTTTCATTCCATCCATTTTGAAGAACCATTTGATATAAAATGAGAAACCAGTACCAGTGCCAGTTCACTTATGGTCTTGACAATAAATATTTCGAAACTGATATTGTCAATCATTATGTAATAAAACTGATATATGCTAAATGAATACCTTACACGCTGTATAGTTTACAGATACTGTATCCTCTTTCTCTCTTAAAATTGATAGAAATCCTCCACAACTAAGAGATCTGAAGGGATGTGAACACTAACAGAATAAGAAAACTGGACATTCCGGTTTCAAACCACTAACAAGCCAAGCGTTTGCTACTATCTAAGTGTATATACACAATAAAAACTGTATTCTTTGTTAGATCTGCTAATACGATACTATGCTCTACATTAGCAATATCAGAAAGATTTTGGTTGGATTTGCCAATTACATTCGTGTATAATATTCTAAACACAACGGAAAAATCTCATCTGCAGTCTTATGTTTAGCGCTGCAAAAACTTGATGAGTTATAATAGTAACTAAACCAGTCAGGGACCAGGGGTGATTAGATAACCCAAAGAAAATGTGAGGGTAACCTCCACATCCTTTCTGTCATCAATTTCAGACAATTCTATACATTATTACCAATATATGTGTTAGGAGATTTTTAACCTATATAGCTATAATCCATGAATATACTGAATAAAACTAAAGGTAATTTAATTATAAATTTCCTTTATTAAAAGCAGTCCTGGATAAAAATCAAAATACATATTTAAGGAAGAGAGAGAAGCATATTTTGTCTCTATACGTTTCTTTGGATCAGAAAATGGGCTGCAAATGGCTGTTACAGTACATACCTCTTTAGTCAATACTGGTCCACTGGTTTAACTGAAGAGTTTTAACTAGTAATTGTTGACGGACACATAATAAACCATACACAATGCACATAGCACCATACCATAAGCTCATCTGGCCTAACAGCCAGAAGAGTAAAACAAAAACCAGCTGCAATCAACCAAAGCCAGAGGAGCTGTGCTTGTCTTGGTCTTACTGTGTTACCTCTGGTGGTTGAAGTGACCCAGAATTCTGCAGGACAGTGGTGAAGGACTCCACCAGCTCCACCTTGCCCAGTGGCTCCATCCCCTTGCTCAAAATGTCATGGATACAGTCACATGCACTCTCTCGCAGAAGCACTAAGCTCATGAAGCGCACCAACAGTGGTACAAATCTGTCATTAGCAATCAGGTTAATTTCAATCCAGGAGATGTACTTGCCAATCACTTCCAGGCAAGTACACACTAGCTCTGCATGGCTGCTCTCATACTCTGTCTGCAAGCAAATTCACATTCCGATACATTATAATATTCATTAAGAAATGTGCATGCTGAAAATCTCTATGCTCAGTATATATATATATATATATATATATATATATATATATATATATATATATATATATATATACACACATACATACATACATATACAAACACACACACACACACACTGAGAGAGAGTCATTCAGCTTAAAGAAGAACTAGTGTATACATGTACTATGAAAAAATACATGCATCCTAGAAAAAGAAATGTTTTGTGGAAAATCTGCCTGTACATAGCAGGATTATTTTGACCAAGAAGATGGAGAAAGATTAAATAGAAGACATACTGAAAGATACAATAGAGCAGGATGCTTCCAACTTATATGGAAAATGGCTTAAAGTAAGTTGACGTAAGAAACTGAGGGGTGTCTCAAAACTGTTATACAAATGCTGAATTATTAATGCAAAACAATCTAGATGGTAGCATAATTTATCGTCAATACTTGCTGCAAATTTAAATCACATTGATATTTTACAATAAGGAATGGATATGCATTAAATATAATGAATAAAATATAATGAATAAAGTTACCATTAATGGAATTTAACATGGAGAGTGAAGGTGTAAATATATACTTTCATCTTTTACCTTTAACTGAATGCAGGACTGCAGTACATGCTATCTAAATAACTAAAAACAGTTTCTTATGTCAATGATGTCGCTTAATTCAAAGAAATGTTGCTGTTTTTAAACCACAATTTGGTTGCCTTACTCAACATTTCTTTACTGTGCATTGTATGAATTCCAGATGCATTCAGGAAGGTATCACATCTTATAAATTTGTTTTATTTTATAATGATAATTTATAAATTTTTAGTTCATGCACAACTTTATGATCTTGAGTTATTTTTCGGTAAATATCACCAGTTTTATAAAGGGCATTGTGTGATAATGACCACTAAGGAGGAATTGGTGGTGTGGTAAGATGACGTAATGTCAAATTATAAAGCTTAGTCTGAAGGATATGAAACAGAACTAGACATACCACCATATCCAATACAGACCAAAGGTCATGTAGAGATGTCAAAATTTTCTGAAATTTCTATTGGATACCCAGCAATCTTAACGACTGGGTACCTGATCAAAGGGAAATTGTGTTAAATGTGAACCTGACCTGTTTTGTTGTAGGTTCATGCATGCCAACCCCCAAGCGTAATTTATTACTAATATAAGATGTAAAATCATAATCTGAGCATAGAAAAGCAATCAATGTGTTACATGCTATAATAACAGAAAAGTGTATGAAAAAGGATATAATTTTTTTATTAAATGTGCATTTATTTCTGCTACTTACCTAGATCTACAGTTAAAATTTGTTGTCATAAATCAGCTAAATCCATGTGGATTAGTAGTTAGTACAAGAGTATAGACACAAAAGAAACAGATAAATTATGTATGCATAACACTCACTTTAACTAGTCTACATGTCTACAGTAACTTTCAGGAATAGTTGTAGTATCCTCGACCTACCATGGTTAGTCCTTTAACAATGGTCCGGTGCAACATGTTTTAAAGTTTAACAAAATCCCTCTCCTCAAACATTTTTCAGTCATATAACATCCAACAGTCATATCAATACAGCCCCTTCTTTTATGATATCTGGTGCCATTTATTTTCAATTTAGACTGGTCCACTATGTATGTAGTATAAAAAAAGGATGAATCTATGTAAAATTAATGAAAAAATTATCATATTTACACATGTGGTCAATTTTTATTAGGATTTTTTTTCCAGTGTTATTAAATATAAAAAAAATTCCCATATATTTAAATATTTAAGTGAAAATTTTCATTCTGTATAGATGTCCATTTTGTTCAGTTTTTGCTAACATGGTATAAAAAGTGCATGTTACAGTAACAAAGTTTTTGTGTTGCCTTTGCCGTGACAAAAATATGTCGGGTTAAATTGTAAGCAACGATATGAGAACCTGTGTACATTCCCAATGCTAAAACGTGCAGCACATTACTGTGCAATAGCATAATGTACATTGGTGTTTGATGGCTAACTGCAAGTCCAGTTTTTGGTGCACTACAGTCGTCTATACTTTACTTCTTGTGGAATACATAGCTTTTCCCTTGGAGGTGAAAACATTTTAACTGTAGTGTAGCTTAATTATGAAACAGAAGATGAAACATTGAATGATTAACAATTAGTGGTTTCAGCACATGCGCGTGAAAATACAAACTCTAGCAAATTACGATACATGCTAATCTTTCAGTATCTCAAAAACTCCTACCCAAAAAAGCCGTCTTCATTTAGTATTTGTTTTAGAACAACTACAGTTGCTACGTGCATATACATGAGCCAGTTTTTAAAAAAAATCAGTTGTGCCCTGATTTTCCTCATGAGCCTTTGTAAAACTTGTTCTAAATATAGTTTATATACTTTAAAATGCTTGCCAAAGGGCAAACTGTAACAATTGGATATAGTTCTACTAACATCGCATCTAGCAATATGGGACTGTTATAGGCATCAGTGATCTATTTTGACTAGCACTAAACGGGTTGAAGTTATTTTATTCCTGATTTAACTAATGCCATTTTTGCCTCAAGTTTGTGGCCCAAGAACAAGTATAAACTGTTCAAGTCAGGACCACTGTTCAAATATGTTTTTGTTGTATTTTTTTAGTGGGAAACCTGACATATTTTTTGTCACGGCAAAGGCAACACAAAAACTTTATTACTGTAACATGCACTTTTTATACCATGTCGAACCCGTAACCCAGAAAATCTGATTTACGATGCATCTTTTAGAATCATACTAATAAATACATTATATAAAAGATGGAAATATATACCTTAAAACAATACTGCATTTAAATCCAAGTTTCCATTTTTGCAAGTTCTCCCACACATACAATATCGTCTGCTACCCAATGTGTTAACTTGCCACTAGAATATATATTCTCAAGAAATTCACCAGGATATAGTCTGTTTCTAAGTTCTTTAGTAATTTTTCCACGTTAGCAAGATGTTGTAAACACATTACATCTCATTCATTGTTGTTTCTCTTCCACATAATAAATTTTTTTTTAATTATAAAATGTTGAACTTTACTTTTTTACATGATCGGTTTTGTTTGCTTAATATAATTTTTAATTTTTATCTTTGCATTTATTGGCATGTTTACATTGAATTTTGTAAAACTAGATATAAAAATGACCTAATTACTCTACTGAATTGCTGACATAAACAGTCCAAAGTAATGAATTTTATATCTATTGCCTGACTAATAAATATTACATCTTTTTAACGCTGTGCGCAGAATAGGCCAACATATTGCAAGTCATTAAGACACGGGGGGGGGGGGGAAGATACCGTGTCCAAAGTTAATATTATTTTGAACAGAAGGGTGACAACTGCCTCTTTTCAAATGGTAAGCATCATTGTATTTTATTTTTACAATCGGTTGAATTCGGTATGCGTTTTTTTGCTTCAATATTGGAGACAGAAACCTTAAGTACGCAGAAATGCTCAACAGCATTGTAGATATTGGGAAAATTAAGAGCACCCACAGCAGATTTCAGCTCTAGAGTACTTTAAGTCACCTATTCAAGTCCTCCAAGCTAGTGCTGAAACATTGTTTGTGAGTTTTCTTGTTGAATATAACCTGCCTTTCTCAGTTGAGATCAGCAACAGTGACTGTGAAAGAGTATTTCCTATTGTAAGGAAAAATAGGACAAACTTTAGAGTCTCTTTAGGTGCTAAAAATGTGCAAGTTTTAGTCACTAAGATTAAACAGCAGGCAAGAAGCCTGAACTATTTTGAAAACAAATTTACCATGGCCTGATTGGGGAAGTTCAAGACTGCCACAGCATCATACTATGAAAAATAGCATGAAGTCTGTGTATATCAGTAAATTTGGATGCAAATAAATTTGTACATGTAATCAGCATAAATAATGTGTTTTAGTTTCATTTGGGATTTTAACATAATGCAGTCCTAACCATCAACGTTGATGGATCAAGTGTCATGGTATAATTTTTCACTAACTGCTTTCAAAATTCACTAATTTGTATTCCTCTTTTCACTAATTGTGAGTCTGGAGGATTGGCGGCTCTGTAACACCATAGTAGATTCAAAGATGTGATACGCATTGGTGTTTGATATGCTCAGGGTTAATGAAGTTTCTCGGAGGATAAATGGACATCAAGAACCATCTGAAGAAGTGCTACTGGAGTTTGGGAACAATCATGTCAAACATGCATATCGACCTTTGATGACATTTATGGGGCATGATCAGAATGTTGACTCACGTTTACAAATATCTCAGCGGGCTTTCACAACATTATATCTGATCTATTATTTCTCACTTGAACATTTGGATTTGTTTAGACAATCTGTCTTTGGCGTACATTTTTTAGCTCATGTAGGAGCACCAGCAGCAGTTACACTGGTTACAGAGCAATCGCTGTGATATTATCAGACAAAACAATACAGCAGCAGCTACTGGTTAAAGAGCAATCGCTGTGATATTATCAGACAAAACAATACAGCAGCAGCTACTGGTTACAGAGCAATCACTGTGATATTAACAGACAAAACAATACAATGGCAGCTACTGGTTACAGAGCAATTACTGTGATATTATCAGATAAAACAATACAGCTCGAAGGAGTTGATGGAGGAATGAGAATCATTGATGCACTGTGGAAAACATGTAATTGAAATATTCATGATGTTGTATAAAATGTCATATCAGCATAAAATGTCATCAGCAAGTCAATGTTGCCCTGACACCTGGTCAGATAAAAAAAGACAAAATCAGCATCGGCAAAGAATTATGGAACAACAATATTACTGAAATCGATGGCATTGCAAGGTCCAAATAAATTATCATTGACAGAACATCAAATAAAACACTTTAATGATGCTAAGTAATCACAGACTGGCATCAATCTTTCTGCGAGTGGGATCAACGATACAATAGAGACTGGTGGTAAATTTCCACTTCTTGCAGATACACCAGCAACAATTGCCACTGCAGCTCCAGCTGATACAAAAGCAGCTAATCTTGCTGCCATTGGAACCGCTGACAGCATAACATTGAAAAAAACAGCAGGGCTGGGTCTAGGGACCTCAAAAACAAAAGGGGTGGGGGCTATGACTGATAGGAATGTGGTATTGTCAAGGTCTGCAACTATCAAGAACATTTTGCTAAGCAAGCTTCCCATGTCCAATTTTGATTTACTTTGTGCTTCTTGTCGATTAAGCATAAAAAACTTTAGATGGATTTTTATGCCCAATCAAATACCATAACAACCAAATCATGTTGAAACTAGTATCATTGATCTCAATGGAAGTTCCAGTCCATGTATTCACTGGGTTGCATTTGCTTTTTTTTGCAACCACTGTGTTGAAACTATGGTGATGGTAAACAGAACCAATGGTTCTCAGTCCTGAAAATATGACTGTCTCTACATGGAAAAGGAAGCACAATTGCTTCTTGATACAGAATATATTGAAAGTAAAATCAATTTGTCCCTTTCTGCAAACTAGTTCATAGCTAGCAATTGTTTAGACACAGTAACTAAGAAAATATGGTGTCCCTTGGAAAAATAAATATTAATTTTCAGATTCAGGTAACCTGCCAGATCTTTTTTTGCCCTTTCAGCCAAAAAAAAAAAACATAAAAGCTGGGAGGGTCAGAGGAAATCAGAAAATAAACAGGGCAATAAAAGTGGTTTCATGGTCTGAAAGCCAGTGCATGAAATTGCTACTAGCTTGCCAGTCCAATACCAGGCAATTTCACTCCAGACTGGGAAAAAAAACTGATGAGCTAATCTGTCTGTCCAGTTGGATTTTTGAGGTACATTTAATCTGCATATTTTATATATTTATGATATTAAAAGAAATATTAGAAACAAAGTGAAAAATAAATGGTGATTTATTTCTGATTACCACTTCTGAATTTGGGTGAGATGAGAAAATAAAGCTTGGGTTTAATCTTTGCTCAATAGATGCTTCAAACTCCAAATTAACACCCTTCTGCATGTAGGAGATGTGTACTGACAAGTGCTACTTCCAATTTCCAATGTCAACAGGTATATGTATACCAAATGTAAAAAGAAACAAACACAACCAAGGAAAAAATGACTATTTAAAAGGACTATGACACTATGAAATTCGCTTAGAATACAGAAACAGGATGTATGTAAAGAGCATGAGAATGCTGTTACGGTTTGTTCAGCTCAGTATTGTGAATGATATCCAAGACATCAGTGAATTATCCTGCAATCCTATCAAAATATAGCTAAAGTTACCAAATACATTTTGCACACATGATTTCAACACCATTTATATCAACATAAGGAGCAAAACTACAAAATATATCTTGAAAAGAGTGGCCTGTGTACATGTAATTAGCAATGTTGCCCTGTAGTTATGGAAGAGTTCAGTCTCTATGCAGGACTAGGCAGTTATGGGAGTTGTTGCATGCCATGGTAAACAAACAGGGTCTACTCATTAGACAGATTATATCACAAACATATCTTAACCCTTTACTGTGTATCAGTCTGGGGATTAAACTACCCAATCTGCACAAGATTTATCCATTAATTCAATAATTTGGAATCCCTTTTGAGTTTACTTCTTGTGCAACAACAATTTTCTTTACAGTGGGAAATTTGTTGCATACACTGGATATACTTCATTTGATCATGCATGAGAGGAAATAGTTGGTTGCCATGGCAACCAAATCCTGCCTAGAATGTGCAAAATTCACAATTATAAATTACATATTTTTGACTAATTATTTATATTAAGCTTACTACTTTCTTTCCAAATCAGTCATGCTTTTAATTTTTTTCAACTTAAATTTGATAAAATTTTATAATTATCAGGTTTGATTGTCCAAGTTCCATCAAATGTAGCCACACCATGCATTTTGTTTTCAGTGTTACACTTGAACACTTAAGTCCTGGTCTTATATTTTTCTTGAATGTACTCACATGGTCTTAAATATTTCAAATATAAAAAGTTATTTTGGTCTAACATTTAATTAGCTTGGTTACCATGGCAACAATAAAAAAATGCACTTAAGCAGTAAGATATCAAAGCTGATTTTATATGATATCTACCAAGTATAAATGACTGTATTCAAGTTCTAAAGAACTTACATGAAGATAAAAGTAGTATAATCAGTCCTGTGCATATTTATTCACATATATACATATGCATGTACTTATTTATTGCATTATTATGATCCAGACACAATGAACATAACACATATACACAAACAACTTGCCCTAGAAACTTGGATGTTGTACCCTTTAACATCCTATAAAACTCAAATGTGGGGGCCTTTGGACTCCATAAACTATCATGCTAATGGAAGCAATGACCCTCTCATTATCGACCACTCTGGTGGCCTAGTAGTTAGAGCGTCCACCTAGGATGCGGGAAGTTGTGGGTTCAATCCTCGGCTGAGTCATACCAAAGACTTACAAAAATGGTACTAACAGCTGCCTCGCTTGGCACTCATCATTAAGAGGTTAGTGTTAGGACTGGTCAGCCTGGTGTCAGGATAATGTGACTGGGTGGGACATCATGTTACATGTTTGCGGCATGAAGCCCCAGTGTTAGACATCACTATAAACTGCCACACTGCAGACACTGTAGCGATATGACTGAATTTTTTTTAGAGTTACGTTAAAAATCCAAAATCACACACATACACCCAACCTTGCATTATCAACAAAGAAGCAACCTGAAACGTGCTCTTGGGATCAGTAATAAATTGCTAATTAATTTGTAATTAGGCTCTAGCAGAAACAAGGGGTGGACTGGGGACAACAAAACATTAAATCTGTATTAATGTGCAATATTTAGTATATTTTATAACTTCAAGTGTATTCAAAATGTACAGTGCTCGATTCACTAACTGAGGGAATCACTACTGTGTAAGAACTTTCTCGTAAAATTCAACAATTTATGAACTATTTTAAAATGATGACATAAAGTAAAGATATATAGGCAATATATTTGTTCTTTCAGTGATGTTTATTTGTTTGTTTGATTGATTGTACTTCGACAGCGCACCAGCAATGTTAGGTTATTTAGTGCCATACAAAAGGCTTTATGTAGGATTATTTAAAAATGATAAAAGGTTTCATATTGACCTGCCATATCAAACACTTTTCTCTATTAAAGAGCAAATCCTAAATGTTTACTGCAAAAACAAGCACTACTGATTAGTGGCGCTTTTTTTTTAAAGTGGAGCAAAATTTGCTGTACCATGTGAATAATGGTTTTGACTTGTTTCTAACAATTTACACATATCTGAGGACTTCATTGGTATATTTTTTCATGCTGATTAGTATTAAAATTGGACAGCAAATGCTTTTTATATATTGAAAATCCATATTTATAAAAAATTGGTTATTCTTGTTCATATCTTTATGCTGAAATGGATATGAACCTAAGCAATATTTTTTGGCATACAGCCTTGTTCCAAAGTTTGAAATTTGCTTTAATTTTCTTTTTTGTGTTGAAACCTTGATAACAAATTGGGTGGCACCTTGGAAGCCAGATAAGTACAATTTTTATTTCAGGATGATTCGTATTTTAGTAAAAACCTCTTTTTAGTATGATCATTCAGGAGGAATTGCAACTACAATATTTTCAAGATGACACTGGTAGTGATAATATATCTTAAATTGTTACCAATTTCATTTGGGACCAACCGTATAAAATAAAAAGTCTTTATGTCAGAACCCCATGTCAATATATCCATCTCTATATTACAAGATATTATAAAAAAAATTTCAAGATGGCAGCCATACTGAATGTCCAAGGGGCTGTCCAAAAGGCAAAATTTTCATGTGGGATAATAAAGACATTATACGAGGCTTTAAATTGAAACCCCATGTCAATGTGACCATCCACTATGGAGTACTAGCAATAACAAGTTTCATATTGGATGTCAGATCTGCACCATTTTCATATATGACCAACTAGACAAGATATGTTGTTGTTGTTTTTATAGGGTTCAATACCATTTTTCAGCACAAGAAAGGCTAGACATGGCAGCCAGAATAAATAGTGGAGGAAGAACCCAGGAAAACCCCGGAAAGAACCACCTACCCACGAGAAGCTACCGGCAAGCTTTCTCATATACCCACATTGGTCAAGCCTGAGACTCAAACCCACACAGACAGAGGTGAGATGGCAGTGAACCATAATGGTAAGTGCTTTAGACCACTCGGCCACATGGGGCCCCAGGCAATATATTTGTTCTTTCAGTGATGTTTATTTGTTTGATTGATTGTACTTTGACAGCGCACCAGCAATGTTAGGCTATTTAGTGCCATACAAAAGGTTTTATGTAGGATTATTTAAAAATGATAAAAGGTTTCATATCAACCTGCCATATCAAACCCAAATAGTTGAAAGTAAAACAATGAGATTATAAGGGTAATAGATAAAGCTTCCAGATCAACAGGGGATTGTTAATGGTATATGTTAATAAAGACAGATGAAAAGTTATTGAACATAAAGTACCGTACATACATTACATTAAAATGCTCAAGTTGATGGCACAAAAGTTATAGCTTAGAGGAAATGTTTACTTCTTTCAGAAATCCTATAATACATGTGATGTTTATTGTACCAAAAAGTTCCTTCATGTCATGCACATTGTAATACTGATTGTGCATAGGTTGCAGGTCGAAACACTCTATCTTAAAGTGCTTAACAGTGGATGGTTCATTGCAAGAAATGCACTCTGGTGGGTCTTCGCCTTTCAGCATGTGGGAGTGGGTTATATAAGTATGACCAATTGTAATTCTTGCAATGACTACCTCCTCCCTATGGATGGTGCTGTAGGAAGGAGTGCATTCTCCTAGGGCTGGCTTGATTGCATGATGCTTGTTATTCACTGCCTGCCACTTCTGACGTAAAGAATCTTTGATACTAGGTTTAAAATCAGTATAAAGTATTTTAAAATCCGATGGTTCGAGGGATAGGGCCATTTCAGCAGCACGGTCTTCTTTTTCATTACCTTTAATACCAATATGGCTAAATAACCAGCAGTATCCTATATTGTGGGAGGTAATAAGTTCAGTATTTTTGATGAGAATAATGGCTAATAATGGGTTCTCCAGTTTTCTACTGTGTAGTGACTGAAGTACTGACAATGAGTCAGAGAAGATGATGCTGTTTTAAAATATGTTTATTTTCGATTTATTGCAGAGCAAGGTCTATTGCTCTGATTTCGGCTGAAAAAATTGATGTACCCTTTGGTAAGTGAATTTGTGTTGTGTTTTCCACTAACGAAGGCTGCAGCAGCCTTTTCCTATTCTTTGATCCGTCAGTATAAATTCTTGTGCAGTTTTTAAATTCACTGAGGAGTTTATGATAAGAGTTACTGAAGATGGAAGGGTCTGTCTCAGATTTTTTCCACTGTATAGAACTTTTGGTTGTTAAAGTAGCCAGGGAGATGTTTTGGAGACGAACATTTTCTAAATTTTATAAAGATCAATTTTGGTACTGTCAAGGATGGATGATATTCTAATGCCAAAGGAAGGTATGGTATTTTGTTTATTTTCGTATGAGGTTTTTTATTTGGGTTGAAAAACAGCCAAAAAAGCAGGGTTCGGAGGGCCTGATTTTAATTTGAGAGTATACTGTGTGGAAAGCATTTCTCTACAATGTGACAAGGGTGGTTTGTTTGCTTCAGTGAGAAAGCTTTCACATGGGGATGTCTTAAATGCTCCTAGAGCGAGTCTTATTCTTGGATGATGAATTGGGTCAAGGATCTTCAAATAGGACTTCTTAGCTGAACCATAAATAACACAACCATAGTTCAGTTTGGAGCGAATAAACGTTCTATATAAATTGAGTAGGACTTTTCTATCAGCACCCCAGTCAGTGTGTGCTACTACTTTAAGCAGATCTAGAGATATCAAGCATTTAGCGTTCAAGTTCTTTAGGTGCGGAAAGTAAGTCAATTTTCTGTCAAAGATAATTTCTAAAAACTTTGTTTCCTCAACAACTGGAAAAGGTGTTCTATCCAGCGTGAGTTTAGGTTCATCAATGCATGATGTCTTTGTAACTGACAGAAATGCATACATACCGTTTTTGATTTTGAGAATTTGAAACCATTAATACTGGCGCAATTTTGAATATTGTTTATATTTTGCTGTAGTTGTCTTTCAGTTGTATGCATGTGCTTTGATCGACGACATATTAGAAAGTCATCAACGTATAAGAAGCAATCCACACCAGGAGCCAAAAACTTGGTGATGCTATTGATTTTCATGTTGAAAAGCGTCACAGATAAAATACTGCCCTGGGGCACAACTGTCCCTTGCTCTTGCATATCAGAGAGGATGGAGCCCACTTGTACCTTGAATTCTCTGTCTGAAAGTTTGATATGAAAGTGGGCAGAGAGCCTTATAGACCCAGATCATACAAGTCATTTAGTATACCATGCTTCCATGTCATGTCATAAACCTTTTTTAAATCAAAGAAAACCACTACTAAATGTTCCTTCTTTATAAATGTGTCATGAATAAATGTTTCCAGTTCAACCAGATGATCATTGGTGCTATGGCCAAAATGAAAGCCACTTTGGAAAGGAGATATTAAATTGTTAGTTTCCAAATACCAAACAAGCCGAGAATTGATAATTTGTTCCATTCTTTTGCAAACACGGCTCATCAGAGCGATGGCTTGATAGTTCTTAGGATCTGTGCTATCTTTACCTGGTTTGGGAACTGGTATTACTGTTGCTTGTTTCCAAATTTTTGGTACGTTACCAGTAATCCATAAATCACTGAAGATTTCCAGAAGAACTGTTAATTATGGTTCTTGTAGGAGTTTCAAAAACTGGTAATGTATTTCATCAGGCCCAGTGGATGCATCATGGGCCTTATTCAAAGATTCCATAAGTTCAAACAGTGAAAACGGTTGACTATAACTATCCAAGTTATTCGATGCGAATTTCAACCGTGTCTTTTCTTTTTGATTTTTTAATCTTCAGAAGGCTTTTGAATAATTAGACGGTGAAGAATTTTTAGAGAAACTATCAGCAAGTATATTAACTATGTCAGGTTTGGAATTGAAATTCTTGTTTAGTTTCAGATGTCAGAAAGATTTCTGTTTTCCCTTTCCGTTTATTTTGCAGATCATGTCCCAAATTTTCTTAATAGAGGAAAGAGAATTTAAAGTTGAAATGATTTGGATGATTACTGGTATTAAATATTTTCAGCATTGTCTAATGGTTTCTTTACATTCTTTGGTGAACCATGGTTTTTGGGTTCTTTTACAGTTCAGTGAGGACTTGGGAATGGATTCTTCTGCAATGTCGATTTAGACTGATGTAAAATACTGAATAGGATCATTGTCATTTAAAACGGTATCCCTGTTAAGCCTAGCTGTGCAAAGTGTTTCAAATCTGGCCTAGTCGGCCTTCTTTAAATTCCATTGTGAAATTGCTTCATTAATTGTAACGCTGGTGTTCTTAAGAGAGATTGGAAAGTGGTCACTGCTGTGAAGGTCATCACCGACCTTCCAGTTATAATCCAAAAGTAATGATGGAGAACAAATTGTCAAATCGATACACATGATTGTATCCGTTCCTGGGTGTAAATATATCGGTGATTTGGTGTTATATACCGGTAGACACAAGTCATGTCTAGAAATGAAATCTTCAACATTTTTGCCCATCACTTATGTAGTTTGATCCCCATAAAATGTTATGTGCATTAAAATCCCCAAGAAGAACATATGGAGTGGGCAGTTGTTGAACAAGGTTGTCTAAGTCATTTGGTATTAGGTTAGTGTTTGGTGGTATATGAATAGAACACAAGGAAATCACTCGATGTAGTGTGACACTTACAGCAATGGCTTGTAAATTTGTGTTTAAGGGAATGACGCAATGAGAAGCCCTAATGTTTACAATAACGGAAACCCCTCCTGAGGCCCTGTCACCAGTTTTTGGATAGGTGTTAAAACTTTCACTCATAACATGATTTTCAAGATGACCACCAATACTGAAGTAGCACTAATAACGTAATTTTCAAAATGACCACCGATACTGAAGTAGCACTAATAACATAATTTTAAGATGATCACCAATACTGAAGTAGCACTAATAACATAATTTTCAAGATGATCACAGATACTTAAGTAGCACTAATAACATAATTTTCAAGATGATCACCGATACTGAAGTGGCACTAATAAAATAATTTTCAAGACGACCACCAAAGTGGTCATAATGAATGTTAGACAATACTGGTACTAATCAGGACCAACTAGATGTTATTGGAAATCTTTTAATGAAGAACTTTAGAAAAAACAAACTTATGCTAACAGACAGATGATTAATAACAAAGACAGACAACAGGCCATCAAGTAAGCTTTTCTGGTCTATAACTAGTAAGCTAAAATCCCATAGACCTTACACATGGCACCAGACATATACAAGTGTCTCCTAGCTTACCAGAATCTGTAGCCAAGAATCTGCTAAATTCTTCACACAGTCCTCTCTCATTGTATCCTTTATAAGCGAGTTTCTTCTTGTTTCCTGTAAAGAAAATATTGTCAACTTATAACCATGTTTATATATGTGATTGGTTCGATTTGGACTTATATGGCACAGTATGAAGATTATATCAATCTAAGTAAAAAAGAGAAAAGTGCTTTGTACAAGGACACACCATGGTTAGCTAGTCTAGCTTCTATGTTGAGAATTAAACCTACACCCTTCTGGCCACATGTTTGATGCCTTAACCACTGAGTCATTTTGTCTACTCTTGCTTTTGTAAAACAACAGCTTCTCTACATTATTTCAAGTTAGCTATAAAACAATCCCCAAAATCAATACAGAAGCTGCAGTGGCTCAGTGGTTAGCATGCAAGACTTGAGACCCAAAGGTTACAAGTTCAAATACTACCAACAGATAAGCCATCATGGTGCATCCTTAGGCAAAATATTTACCTGAATTGTCTCAGTGCTAAATAACCTATTTATGTTGCTATGCTCTGAAACACCAACCAAATCAAAACCAAACAGTCTATACAAATAGAATTTGAAACAAGAGTACCCCAAAGGGACTGATGCTATACTGTCCAAAAAGAATACCAAAATTTCAAGATAAGATCATTTCTTCTTTCTAATGGCTATTATGACTCTATGGTCTTAAACTAAGTAACAGAAAAAAGCAAAACAAAACAAGTTTTGTAAACTTCACAACTAAGTTAAGTTATAAAATTACACTTTAAGAGGAACTTGCAGTATTGTAATTAAATCCAAAATAATCCTAAATACATGTATTCTTTCATCAATCCAAAATAATAAAGTGTTCCAAATGAATTCCAGGTTTTGAATGTGCCAAGGTGCCAACAGTCTTGATGAACAACAATGGCACAGTCCAGAACACCTCTGAATGAATTCACAATAATCCCAGAATCATGTTCAGTCCAAACATTCATAAGAGGATTTTGTAAATCCAATAAATAAGTTAAATAAAAGATTCCTCTAAAATTAAATCTCAACACAACATTAAATACTTTTACAGACTGAAAATAATATAAGAACAGTAATAAAATTGGAATTTGGAATTAACGGTTCACTTCTTCCTCCATATACACATCCCCATCACTCTATTACTACTCCATATTGCAATACCTCCCATGTGACTTAATTCACAACACAACCAACCTGACTTCATCATCCAATGGAAAATTACTTCAAACTGTACACAGGCTTGTCAGTTATAAGTGGATTAACCACAACCTTGTTTCCAGCTAGGTCACTGCCTAGTAATAAATGAATACCCTCAATGAGTAAAGACAACACTGTTCTGACTGTCACAGGTCCTGAGACTAAGTCTGATGACAAATTTACATAATGGAGAGGAACATTAACCACATTCTATTCCCTGAATAAGAACACTCCACTGGAAGAAGACTTCTCAGAAAAAAGGCAAAGTACCTAATAATAAAAGACTCTGAGAAGCCCTTATGTTCCTTAAAATTTGAATGGGGAGAGGATTGGCAGAATCAACCATGATCGACATTGAATCTTTTGACATAAATGGTTTATATTTCTCCATAATAAAATCAGAATTGGGTTTGTTTGACACAACAAATGTATTGTTTCCATGACCATGACCTATGAGAAACAAGAAAATTTGGAACAGCTGTCTTTATTCTGTTGCATATTTCTTAACTTAAAGCAATCAGAAATAACATGTATTATTTTCTTGCAATAAGTGCCTGTAGGAAGAGATGAGGATTTCTGGTCAGTCTCATTAGATGTTTGATTCTTATAAGTTGTGCCGAATTGGAATTTGTAAGTACTTGCTTGTGACTGAATCAGTTTCTTACTAAGAACCTGCTGAGAGGAAGACTTATTGACAAATGAAAGTTTGTGAGTCAAGGAATAATTGTCAGCTATACAAGCAGTGTTTTCCAAAGTGTCAACATGGTATTCATCAACATCAATCTGATGTCACTATAGACGCAGTTCTTGAAGTCTTTGACTAATGAGCTGTCTAAGTTTGATATAATTTTTAACACTCTTTTTAGATGCACATCGCCTGTCAAATAGTTCTTCTTTTTCCCTAGCAAACTCGACATGGGTTTGGCTATTTTCTTCTTTTGTCATTCTGAAACCTCTGTTGATATGCCTCAGGTACCAACTCATAACCCTTCAAAACACATTTCTTGTCCAGACAATAATCGGCACTTACTTCTACTGACAGTGAAGTATAAACTTGTGTGCTTTACCATAAGTACACTCTGTAATAACAAAGTCCAGTGCTCTCTTGTTCATTTTAAATTTTGTTCTTTTTTCAACATTAGAAAAAATATTGATTTACATCTTTTTCTTCAAAAAAGGAGTTGCTAATCTAATATTTTTTGTAATATCAAAACTGAACATTCATAAGGGGAATGCATTTTGCTTGCCAGTTCTAATTCATTTAACTTCAATTGCATTTCCATCACTCTTTCTTCTTTTTGTATCTGCATTAGAATTTGTCACTCTCCCCTTTCTCTTTCTCTAGTCACTGTGTTGGTTTCACTATGTAAAATCAAAAGACCAGGGACTAAGCAATGTCCAAAATAAAATAAATTTAAATTTCAAAACAGTTTTAATTTCTCTGAAATATTTCTGAAATGTTTATCCTGGACAACCCCAAATTTCTGTTATGACTCTATGGTCACAAACTAAGTAACAGAAAAAAAGCAAAACCAACAAATTTCGTAAAACTTAATAAACAATTTAATCATAAGTGTTTTAAAATGAAACTTAAGAGGAACTTACAGTATCATGAAATGAATACAAAATAATCCTAAATGAAGTTATATTAAAGTCCCAAAGAATGAACTGTTCTGTATAAATTTCACATCCAAGAATGTACTGGTTCACCAACAGTCCTGATGTGTCAAAAATGGCATTTTCCAGAACTCCTTCACAATAGTTCCAGAATAATGTTATAGTCCACTGAGCACTTTCTATTCCCTCTAAATAATCCTAATAAATATTTCCTCTCAAATTATCTGAACATAACACTAAACACTTCTGCAGACTTGATGTTACAACAATAACACAAGAAATAAGAAACCGAAATATTTATAAATGAGTCCAAAACAGGAGTAAATCAGTTCTCTCCTTATATACATCTTCAAGTTTATTATGACTATATATCACAATGTACCCCATGACAAATCTTACTAATCGGTTGAATATTTCAAAATACCTATTCATGTGACCTAAATCATCCAATAGGAAATTACTTAATTCTTCTAAGAACAGACCCAACCTAAACCCTCCAATGGGAAATAGCCTGAAACTTGTTATCATGTTTACCACAAATATTATTATTAGTAACAAACATGTATGTATGCATCTAATTAAAGATTCTATGCAATTTTATGTTTGTAACTCCTATGCAATTTTACGTTTGTAATATCTTAAAGTAGAACCTATGCACATACAAAATTTCAACTAAAGACAATCATCACAATTTACAGCCTTGAATAAAATTTACAGAAATTATAGATATATATAATGTTGCTTCTCTTGGCATTTCTATATTACAATCACATGCAAATTGTTTTAATTGTTGTGCTCTTGCTTTTGCATTAACAACCAGTGGTGGGTTAGTGACTAGTGGTGGATTCATTGTAAGGTCAGTCTCAATAATTCAATTATGTTGGCCTTTCCCATATGACTTGATGTTTGTATTCCATGCTGTGGTGTGATTTGCTTAAGATGAAGTATGGTAGGCATACTCATATATAGGGGAAACCTTTTCTAATTAATAAATCCATCAATTACTTGTTTTATTTTTTTTATTTTAAAAGGATCAGAAACTGCAATCACTTTGATCCTAGTTATTATCTCACTCATTTCTACATCTATCTGTGCAACCACAGCTGTTTGTGCATCACAGGTGTTTTTGCAGTCACAAGTATTTGTGTTTTACGCACCTGATAATATTTGTAAACAGATGTACATGGCCTGCAGAGTTGATTTACACAATCTGACTCCAATGCCACATTAAAGACATCACCAAGCACCTGGACTAGAACATAACACTAGCATATGTGTTTTACAGTATTCATAGTGGCATGCTCTGCTGCAGAGTTAGTATTACCTGAAGCATACACCTTTGCATTTGTCAAGTCCCAATGCCAATCAGCTTTATATATAGATGTGGAAGTTTATCTAATTGGCATACACACGATAGATCGCCAATTATCTTGATCTGGAATACTACATGTAGTTTTGTAAATAAAATGGCATATTATCTGAATAATCCTGAACAGATACATTCGTAAATTCACGGAGAATATGTCTTAAGTTCATTTCGGCCCAGATAAGCTCAAATGATCTATCAGTGACTACTGCATCAATTTGCATATGACCATTTGGAGCATCAAATCCAATAATTTTAAACATGCTGGCACTTTTGTATATTTCAGATATAGCTTTTGCTTCTATAGACTTAAAATGGGGATAAAAAAAATCTCGACAAATGGCTGAATGGATGCCACTTATTTTTCCTGTCGCTGACATTGTATCTTGTTATAAGCCTCCAGTGGTATTTTATAAAAGAAACGTGCAATCCATGGAGTTCATCAAAAGCAACATGAACTTGTAAAGCAGCCCTTGTCAAACAGTAAATGTGCCTATTTATGGGTCCTCATAGCAAAATTCCTTTGTGGTGCTAGATAAAATACCTTTCAGAAAGGAGTCATCATAATTAATCTCATATAAGCCATCACTGAGTATAATGTCAACATACATAAATTTTGTCAGTCTGTTATACATACCCAATAACGTCAAATATCTTGTAAATTTCATCAATACCTTTGAGATGTTTATGCTTGGTAAGTGCCATTTCTAATTTCCTTGTGTGCTCATGCTGTTTCTCTTCTGCATCATGGTATATTATTTTGTACTAGTCTTCAAATTTCATTCCTATATAATACCACAAAAACATCTGCTTAATTCACCTGCTCCTGGATATCTTCATCATCACAGCTAGAACATTCACAGGCATCAAAAGTTTCGTATGCTTTAGAAGTAATGAGCGATTTAGTTAAAGACTCTACTTTTTCTTGCACCATATTATATAAAGTTTTCTTTTTTTCTTTTCCTCGTATGCTTGACCTAGTTTTTTTCAACATTCTATTCTAAGGTTGCTCCCAATTTAATAAGTTTATCAATGTGTTCCTATTATGTCTCTGAAAATGTATATAACATCTTTTGGGCTTTTTTGATAAATCAATATGATGCACTCAAACAAAAAAGCAATAAAGTTTTTCTGCCACAGACATTATATCCCAGTTGTTTGGTAGTCTAATACCTTTTCTAAAGACCTCAATAAACTCTTTCAGAGTTTTTATCATTATATACCACAGAATTTCTTTAATATAAATTATTTATCTGTCCAAGCTGTGCATTGATTTAGTTCTTTTAAATTGTTACATGTTACTAAATTATAAGCATGTGAGGTTTTACAGTCCACTAATGTACTCAGTCCTAATCAGTTTCAGATATGATTAAAAGACTACATGTGTCATGCATCAGTTACTGAAATTGACATTACAATCATCAAATTTGACTTTCACATTCAGGAGCTCAACTTGGTAGACTCCCGACTTATACAGAAACTTTTTGTCCAAAACTCAGAGTAGAAACAGTAATCTTGTGTTTGACAGTATGTGTTAGCTGCCATGGCTAAGGCTTTTGCTGAGTGTAAATGAAAATGTATTTAGCATAATGAAATTGCTTGTTAAATATATAATAGGCTCCTCCCCCTGAATGCTAATATTAATATAAAAAAATACACCATTATAATTTATGCCTTATTTAATGGTTAGCAAAGATTGTCAATATAGGTCTACCAGATATTTCCAGGATACTGACTTAAAATAGTTATTTTTCAATATTAGCAAAAGCTGTTCTGACCCAGTGCAGACTCAATAAAAATAGTTTATCTCACATTGAATTTAAGGTCAAGTAAGATCAACCATGCTGATAAACTCTGCATCAGTTGTGGATGATGTGATCACATAGCAAGCTTTATATAGTCTGGGAAGTATTAATCGATTCAGCACTGCTGGCTGCCTAGTAGCCATATACAGCCTAAAAAACGTGTTTTGATTAATTTTGTGAATTATTAATTTATGAGTTGGGCATTTCTTGTATATTACCATAGCTGCCAACCTTCCAGGCTCACAATTAGTGAAAATATGGATAAAAAGTCGTGAATTTGGACATGAATTCGTGAAAAATACCATGACAATAACTCCATCCACTCTGACCACTCCGACTGTCAATACTACACTATATCAAGTTTGCAAAATAAAAATAAAACACTACATATATGCAGAAATATTTATTTATCAAGACATGATACTGTGGCAGACTTGAACTTCCTCAACTGCTTGATCATAAATTTGTTTTCTAAACAGTTCTGACTTCTTGCCTGCTGTTTGATCTTGGAGACTAAAATTGCTGGCAAATTTTCAGCAGCTAAGGAGGCCCTAAAGTCTGTCTTATGTTTCCTCACCAAAGAAAATACTCTTTCGCTGTCACTGTTGCTGTGAGGAATGCACAGGAGCTGCAGCTATTTTGGTTCTTCAACAGGAAAATTTGGAAGCGATTTTCGAGTCCGGGAACATTTGTCAGAACAAATGGTTAGCATGGTCTCCAGCTGATAAAGGTAGATTGTGTTCGACAAGAAAACTCACAAATAATGCTTCAGCGTTGGTAGCCTGCAGGTCTTCCGAGAATGGTTTAAAATATTCCAGAGCTGAAATCTGCGAATTCTTATTTTTCGCAACTTCTACGTGTTTTTTGCAACCGACATTCTTCCTCACATCGTCTCTGCGATAGCACACTGAGTGCAAAAAGCATGAATGAATATTAATGTCTGATGGCAGAATGCATGGCCAATTTTTGATATATTCCAAATTAAACTTCACTTTTTGAGTAATACATTTCTTTTTCCTGGTGGTAAAGACATTTTTAAGATCTTACATTCGATGCTGAACGGTAACTCAAATCAGTGTTTTGACGCATGCGCAGAGCAAATTTCCGGTTAGGCCCCAGTTTCTCTCAAAAGCATTTGTAAAACTACTCTTATACATATAGATTAAAATAGGCTAAAATGCTTGCTACCAGGCCAACTATACTAATCGGTTGTAGATCTACTAATATCGTGACCAGCAGTACCAGATGGTTTCGGCAACTGCGAATTGCACGACTAGCGCTTAACGGGAAATCGGTTATTTTATTAAAGATTTAAAATAATTGAGGATTGGAAAATTCTTGAATTTTTGGCATACGGCGTGAATCCATGAATTGCTGAAAAAGTCGTGAAATTCACACCAAATTCTTGCCAAATCATTGGGGACAGAGACTGAGGCTTTGGGTCAGGACCCAAAGGGGGAAAGAGATCCCATACCAGCAATTTAACCCTGTGTGTGTGATTAAGATTTTTAACATAGCTTTAAGAATTTTTCAGTCATATTGCTATGATGTCTGCAGTGTGGCAGTTTATAGTGATGTCAAGCACTAAGGCACCATGCCACAGACACGTTGCATGATGTCCCACCCAGTCACATTATCCTGACACCAGGCTGACCAGTCCTAACACTAATCTCTTAATGCTGAGCACCAAGCGAGGCAGCTGTTAGTACCATTTCTGGAAGTCTTTGGTATGACTCGGCTGGGGATCAAACCCATGACCTCCTGCATCCGAGACGGATGCTCTAACCAATAGGCCACCAGAGCAGTTCCAAGATAGAAAGGCGATGACATTTTTAATAGACAGCATTTATACTGATGTGTCAACAGTCTCTTGTTGAATCACAGAAAATATTATTCCAGTTTTTGAATTCTGTATGATTTCCAAGGAATGTCTTTGTCCAAGAATTAACAAAGCACTTATGTATTTCTAGGGAAAAGAATCACTTGAATTTCAATAATTAAAAAAAATATTTAAAAAAAAAACTTAGCCCAAACTGGACAAAACATAAAACAACTTGACGTCTCAAGTGTTAAGGCCTAACTGCTAGAATTCTTATCATAACATCAGCTATAAAACTAACTATAGTGCAAAACAGAACTGAACTCTATTCTGGATAATATCAAATCCAGTAAACAAAATTACATTCCAATAGCATGTAATGGAATTAAAAATATTAAAAAAATCTAACAATAAAATTACATACATAACACTTCCCCCATAAAAGAAAAAGAAAGATACACTAAAGCTTTCTTTTTACCACAGATCAAATCATACATGTGGTTTATATAAACAGTGCACATGCGGAAAGTTTTGTCTGGTTTCAGAACAAGTATACAAGGTGAACTCCAGACACTTTTATTGGTTCGTTGAAATCATTTTCCAGCAAATACTGAATTTCTTTTTTCAAGTATTCTTGTTTCAGAGGGTTCATCCTGTACGGGTGTTGTTTCACAGGCACGGAATTTACAATTTCAGTGTCATGGATGATTTTCTTTGTTCTTGTAGGAACATCTGAAAATAAATGCTCATATTCAAGTAATAACTGTTTAAATTCATTCCTTTCTTGTTGTTGCAAAGGTGAAAGTTAGGCTAGGCTATACATGACGGCCAGTATTAATAGTGGAAGAACCCGGGAAAACCCCGGAAAGAACCACCTACCCACGAGAAGCTACTGGCAAGCTTTCTCACATACCCACATTGGCTGAATCCGAGATTCGAACCCAAGCAGACAGAGGTGAGGTGGCACTGATCCGTAATGGAGAGCGCTTTAGACCACTTGGCCACTTGGGGCCCCGTGTGCGATGGTATTCCTTCACTTAAATCCTCAGTGAGTGGGACAGGTACAACTAAATTAATTGCACATTTAACATGGCTGTGTCTCTCAATATATTCTGTTAACATGTTTATCTGGCAAAGTTGTTTTTGTTTTTGCCTCCCAGGTGTATTTATAATGTAATTTAAATCATTTACTTTCTTTTCAACCATGTAGGGACCATACTACTTGGCCTGAAGAGGATTTTGTGGTATGGACAAGCGAGCCAGAGATCTATCACCAGGATGAAAACTCCTTTGCTTTGTATTTATATCATACCTTAATTTCATTTTTGTCTGAGTAGAGTGCAGATTAGTTCTATCAACCTCACAAGCCTTTAAAAACTTATACTTAAAATTGGAAACACAATCGAGAAGATTAATTCCAGTATCTTCAACAGAAAGAATTTTCTTTTTTAACAACTTCAGTGATCCATACACAGTATGTCCAAAAACTAGTTCAAAGGCACTGAATCCTAAAGATTCCTTAACTAATTCACTAACAGCAACAAAAGTAAATGAATGCCGTCATCCCAATCTTTACCTGTGTCGAAACAATATGACTGAATCATATTTTTCTAAGTTTCATGAAACCTTTCTTGAAACCCCTTGGCTCTCAGGGTGATAGGCAGAAGATCTGAATTGTTGGATGACTAATTCATACATAACTTGCTGGGAATATTCCAGACATAAAATTTGACCCCTGATCAGATTGCACAGATTTGGGAAGGCCAAATTGAGTAAAAAAAACTGTCAAAGCTTTTACTATTGTTTTAGTTTTAATATTCCTCAAAGAAATTGCCTCTGGGAATCATGTTGCCTGACTTGGTCTTAGGTAAGAGACCAACACAATCTACCATTATTCTTCTAAATGGTTTGTCAAATGCAGGAATAGGTTGCAGATGAGCCTTAGGTACCTTCTGATCAGGTTTTCCTATCATGTGACAAGATCTACAGTATTTACAAACATCACTTTTGATTTCTGGCCAATAAAAATGATTCAAAGATCTTGTGAAAAGTATTATTGATTCCTAAATGTCCAGCCAAAAGAGTTTCATGGGATAAAATAAGAATTTCCTGTCTATACGACTTTGCAACTAAAATTTGATAGCTCACTGTTCGCTCGTCACCAGCAGGTACCTCAGGTGGTCTCCACTTTCTCATAAGGACTCCCATTTTTAACAAAACAGCAAACAGGTACTTCTGAAGCTTCAGTTTTATTTTACTGTTTGACAAAAAATAATGAGAACGAGTTGTTAAATGAGGATTACTTTGATCATTATCTACTGACTGATCCAAGCGAGGAGCAAAAGTGACCTCAACAAAGGCTGCTCAAGGAATAATTTCCTGATCAACATCATTCTCATGAGCCCTAGAAAATGAAGATGCTGGGTATAAGTAAGGAATTACTTTTTCAATAGGTTCAACTTTCTAATCCAAATAAAGACTGTCACTTAAAAATGGATTAATCACAACCTTATCTCCAGCTATGTCATTGCCTAGTAGTAAATGAATACCCTCTATGGATGAAGATGGCACTCTTCCAATTGTCAAAAGTCCTGAGGGGAATATTAACAAAGCTGCACTCTATTCCCTGAATATGAACACTTTCAGAAAAAGGCAAAGTACCAGATAATCAAAGACTCTGAGAATCTCCTATATTAATATGGATAGGATTGGCAGAATCACTCATGAGTGATACAGAACTCAACAACATGAATGGTTCATGATTCACCATAATAAGATTAGACAGACTGGAATTTGTTTGACCCAACAAATGTATTGCTTTCAATACAAGACCATGGCCTCGACCTCTCAGAAATAAGAGCATTTGGAAGAGGTATACCTTGATTCTGTTGCTTATCTCTTAATCTGCTGCACTCAGAAATAACATACCCTTTCTTTCTGCAATGCGTGCATATATGAAGAGTTAGGGATTTCTGATCAATCATATAAGAAACGTGATTCCTAAAAGTTGTGCCTGATTGAGATATGGAAATGCTCATATTACACTGAAATAACCTTTTATCAGAAGAATGCCAAGTAGAAGACTTATCAACGCAAGAAACTTTATGAGCTAAAGAATACTTGTCAGCTGTACAAACAGCATTTCCTAATGTTTCCACTCTGTACCCATCAAAAAAAGTCAATGTCACTATGGAGACAATTCTTGAACTCTTCAACTAATGTAAGTTGTATGAGGTCACCATGATCTTAGAAGTACACATCACACTGTCTTGCTTTTCCCATGCAAAATCAACATAGGCTTGATCAATTGATTTTCTACAATTCATAAAACCTTGTTGATTTGCATCAGGTACCAATTCATAACATTTCAAGATATAGTCCTTAACCACATCATAATCAGTATTCAGTGAAATGTAATAATCACAAACTTTGCCAAAAAGTGTACTATATGGTAACAAAATCCAATGCTCTCTTAGCTGTTTCAAACTTTCAGCAATTTTTTCAAAACAGGAAAATACAGTATCTATCTACTTGTTTTTCTTTAAAAGGGGGTACTAACCTAATATTTTTAGTCACAACAAAACTTGCCTCTGTGTATGAAGTGGGGACATGCTTTTCACTTGCCAGCTCTCTTTGAATCTAAATTGAAATTCCTTTTCTTCCTGTTCTCTTTCTCTCTGCATCCCTTTCTGCCTTTCCTTTCTCTCTGCATCTGCATTTCTGTCTGTCTCTCTCTCTCTGCAACTGTATTTTCCTCTCTCTTTCCTCTTTATTTAATTTTATTTGTCCTTCTTGAAGCTCAAGCTTTCTTAACTCCCTTTCATTCTTGTATTTTAATTTCAAGTTCATAACTTGTAAGTTAGAGCTAGATGGAGAATTCTATCAAATCGAAAGCACCTTTGTCCAAAACATTCTTTTCCAACAAATGTTGGACAAAATTATTTCTTATTTCTTGTTTCGCTGAAGAAGTCTTTGTCTCAGAAAGAAACTGTTTTCTAGCAAGCTGATGCAATTCATCCTTTTTTCAGATTTCACAAGTTCTTGCCATGTTGTGCTTTAAAGACAACAAATGCTCTGCATGAATCAAATTTTCAGTGTAAAGGCATCAACTTATAAGCAAGTATACATAGTTGTAGCTATATTTAGTACTGTACAGTTCATGTGTATTTTTGGAACCCCGAACAACGTGGTGATGATGGAGAGAGTGTGGAGAGGACAAAGTAAAAAAAACCTCCACCACATCTCCCAGTGGCCTGATGGAGTTACTGCAGCTGCTCATTAAGAATTGCTCTGCACACCATGCTTTCTTGCAGAGTCATTGAGGATGACCACCGCGGAGTGGACGTAGTCTCTATCAAATGGGTGTGGCTTACTATGTATGACCCTTGCAAGCATGCTGTTTAGAGGTGAGAGTGATGCCAAATTATCTACATAGTTATCAGATGATTATACACATTTCCTAGGTCTAATGAAGACTATGTAATAGATATGATGCCAAGTCAAATTTTAGATAATATTAACGTATTCACAAATGCCTCGAAAACTGTACTGTACTTTCTTCATTTACTAAAGGCTGATTAACATCTTCTGCAACAAGTTTATGCTTACATTTTATTCAAAGAAATCTTAACAAACTTATACACAGACTTGACAAGACCTTGTTCATCTTTTGAACAGTAAAGTTATGCTACTGTTTAAACATGAAAAGTAATCCTCTAAGGTATGTACATTTAAATTCCAGATAACAGCCATTTCTGTTTAAAAAAATACCATAAAACCCACTGAAAACACTGATTTTATATTTAAATGTGAACGTGTTCACTCCTTGAAAAGTAATTACCCAGTCACAAGGTTGACTATACATGTATACAGTTATGAACATTACTTCAATTCTGACTGCATTTAAACTCTATGGTACTGGTCAGATAATTTATGGTTCTTTCTGACTGGGACATTTTTAAAATTCTTTCATGCATCACAAGATAAAATTGTTTCAAATGATATAACCTTTTGGAAACTAAACTGGTCTCTTCCTAATAAAGAATTAGCTTGAATGAACGTTCTACAGAAATAAAGATAGTAACCATTGTAAACACTTTTATAAAACTAGCATCAGTAGATGATGTCAATATCAGTGTTTTTAACACAAAGCCATCTGACTTGGCACATTGTAGTTTCCAGCTTAAATTATGGTTCTGTCATTAACAGCAGAAGTTTGATAATTGTTTCTAGTTAATCTGACCTCAGCATATTGTTGAAATGAATAATAATGTGGAAAATTGTCAAATCTTAAATATCCAACAAATTTAAGGCATTCTGCATGGTTGTATCCATGTGTCCTATTATCTGATCATTCTTGTAAGGAAAATATAAAAACAATTTGTCACATGATAGACAAAAACTAATCAGTCATATGGAAATGACGCATCAATAACCAATCATAATATAGATCTAATATGTTTAATTATTTCAATGCAGTTTCCTGTTTATGACTGTTGAGTGGTTAGCTAATGAGCCCCAAAAACCAAGAAGTAAATCAAATGAAAATAAAAATATAACATCCAAATCAATTTCTTTTAATAGTATTTAGCGGATTTCTGTATTTGTTATACCGCTTTGCAGCTAACAGGATTCAGTGGAAGACATGGGATTGATTCCTCATCCCTCTCTCTCTCAATCTCTCTCACAAAACAAGAGATGTCAAACTTAAGTGTCAAATTTACATTTCTCTAACATGGCTTTCTGGAACTAAAAGAACCTATCTGAAGCAGTAATACCAAGTTTGTTCTCTACATGTATTTCAAATTGATTTAGTGCTTTCCACTGCTTGTTATGGAATCCTCTAATTAACACTATTTTTATTGGAATGTACAGATGCATTTCCTTATTCCTGCTGCAGTTGTACAATATGCTTTGTTAAGTATCATATGAAATTCAGTATTATTGCACTCTGCTGTGAAAAGAATGATAACAAATGAACAACAAAATCGCATTCATATTTGACTGATGTGAAACAATATTTTACAAGTTATGATAGTTACCCCATGCACATGCGTAGCCAGATCAGATCAAGTGTTGGGGGCAGTTTCCAAAATTTCAAAAGGGTCCCAACTTTCCTCAAAAGGGCACAAGAAGCAAAAGCCTATTTGTGCATTTACTCAAAGTGTGCATAATACCCAATCAACATGCGCAAGAATAAAACAACAGTCAAATTCAAGTGACAGGTGACTGTACGTTTGTGCGTGTACTTTTGGTTTCTTGTGTGATTGTTTGCGGGGGGGGGGGGGGGGGGGGGGGAGGGGTAAGTCCCTTGATTAGGCCCTGACAAGTTCTCAGGCTCTTAGTAATATCCTGCACTATTTCTTCTGACATCCAATCACAGGATTATAGAGGTGTGATTTAAACTTAGAGCTTCTATTATAAAAAGGACACCATGCCATTCCTTTTCTTACTTGAAATAAATTTACCTTGTGATGACTGTAATAACAATAAAATATCCCAGTCGGCCAGTCAGAAAGAAAAATCTAGCCTCATAAATTGCAGTACACAAGTAGTTAAAATTGAACAAGTATGTATATATAGCCCACAGACTTGGTCATTATGAGATTTGTAAATTCAGAATTTGCTCAATTTTTTTAAGGGTGTGTCAGTTGGTTCCGATTGATTTGAATAAAGTAAAAGTTTAAAGATATTGCAAAATAAGTCAATCAATCATCTCTAAATACACAGAAGAGACAAGAAATTTTTCTTTTATATTTTTATGGCAATAAAGATCACTTGATTCCTGAAATGGCATCTGATTGTAAATCAGCATGACATTTCCATCTTTCCATCTTTCTGGGGAGGGTCATCATCTATCAACTATTCAATTTTCAAACAGTAAAACTTCTGTTGTTATTGACTGGACCATGTCATTCCTTGCTTTACTTGAAACAATCTTGTGACAATTTAAATTAAAAAAATATCACAATCAGAAATAATAATTTAGCTTCATACAATTAAATGGCCAGTCCTATACAGTATATGTGCATTCCGAACTGAACTAGTTCATAGTTGCGTACATGTATATTCAATCTTGTAATAGGGCCATTATTGCTTAAGGACCAAACACGTGGTTCACATTAAAGTGTAAATTCAGTGTTTTTTCTTTTTTGTTGTTGTGAGCTGTACTGTACATGACATCTTTCATAGCAAGAATCTTCATTTCTTAACTCTGCTTGGATTGGTTAAATGTTCTTTCACCAACCATTACTTATAAATGAATCGTTTATAACATTAACATACAGAACAGATCTATCCATCATTAAGGTCTAGTGAGCATAACCTGCAAGTAATATCCACTATGGCAGTCAGTAGTGCTTGTTTACAAGGGGACTTATTAGTCACTGTGATGGCAAGACACATCAAAGCAGCAGATAAACACATCAGTGGTAGGGAATGAACTAAATGTCCAAACAAATTATGCCAGTGCACTCATATCCTTTGCCAATAACGGGATACACTTTTTACTTACGCTAATAATGATAGGAACACTGTGATTTACCAAATATATTCCATGAATGAAATTCATGGCCCCTTGAACAAATCCATGTTATCACCTTACACTGCACTGCAGAACACATTTGCATAACTATAGAAAACAAGAGATATATGGTGGCCCAGGTCGGAAGATTCTAATCACCATTTTTTAATCTTAGTTAAATGTGATCAAAATCCTGTCAAAAAGGCAGCCTCCAGAGTGGTACAAAATATGTCAATATGATACAAGATTACCCCATAAATATGTATAGATCTAGCTCACAATAAAACTCATCCAACATCTTGATTATGTAAGCCTACTTGCCAAGTCTAATTAAAGTCCAGGTGGTAAAAAACATCATATGAAGCTCAATGGAGTTTTGATGATATAAGCTAATGATAAAAAGTCCTGTCATAAAAACAGTTGCTAAAGTGCAACAACCTCACACAATCAGATGCAAAATCACCTTATTAATATGCATGAATCTCACTCATAATTGTACTCATTCAAGTTAAAAATACAATTTCTAGAATGGTCACAAGCTCAGTGAGATGCAAGGTCAACTTTTTAATATGCATGGATCTCACTCATTATCAAAATTATATGAAGTCTGCATATATAAGTCTCTATTCTTTTTTGTTATTACTATCAGTTCAAAAATATGCCTTCCAGAGTGGCAATAGGCTCACTCATATAACGAAATCATTGTAAATTTTTTATAGTTTAAGCCCATATTCCAAGTCTAATCAAAATCGGATTAGAAATGCTATCTTCCGAGTGGCAACAAGCCCAGTCAATCAAGATGCAAGATCACATCACTAATATGGGTTTATCTCGCTTATTATCAAACCCATCTAAGATCATATAATATAAGCCCACATTCTAAGTCTAATCAAAACTGGATCTGGCATATGGCTCCCAGAATGGTAACAAGTTCATCTTATTAGATGCAAGTTAACCTCATCAAAATGCACGAATTTCATACCTGAACTTGTCCATGATCTTGAAAATTAAAGACAATATTCCAAGTTTGATTAAAACTGGATCAGAGAAATAGTTTCAAGCGTGGTAACAACCTCAGTAATCAAATGCTGGATGTTGATAATGTTAGCCCATATTCCAAGTAGGACCAATATCAGATACAAAAGTATGGCTACAAGAATGGTAATAATTAAATGTCAGTCAATGGACAATGCCCCAGATGATGGATAACAGCTGGATAGAAAATGGATGTAGGAGCATGGCAAAGTTGTTGTTGTTGTAGTGTTTAACACCATTTTTCAGCACACGATATGCTATACATGGCGGCCAGTATTAATGGTGGAGGAAGAACCTGGGAAAACCCCAGAAAGAACCACCGACCCACGAGAAGCTACTGGCAAGCTTTCTTACATACCCACATTGGCTGAATCCAAGACTTGAACCCACGCAGACAGAGGTGAGATGGCAGTGATCCGTAATGGAAAGCGCTTTAGACCACTCAGCCACTCGGGGCCCCAGAGCATGGCAAAAGTTACAAATGTGAAAGTAGATGTTCAAATGTGTACAGGAAAAAAGATTTTCAAGCCAACTGCTGATTGCTAATGAAAAGACTTAAGTCATAAAGAAACAAAAGTACCATGAAGGGCACATTATATAATGACACTGTGCTTAACAGTCCTCTATATATGCACTAGTAGAGTATGGGTGACTCTGGAGACTACTGACCAATAAGTCTCAATGACCTAGACCATTAATTTCTTATTAAATTTACCATGACAGTGACTTCCAACCTTAAGACCCAGGTTTCTTTAAAAGCTATCAACAAAGTTTGGTTCAAGTACATGGTCTACAATTACCATAACTTTTAACATTTTGACCCAAAATCAACATACCTTAAGTGCAAGCCATCCACAAGCTTTGGTCAAGGTGTGTGGTTTAGAACTATTAATATGCAAAACACCAGTTTCCTTCTTCCAGTGACCTTGTACTTTGAAAGTGTGAACCCAAAAATGAATCATTTTTCTTCTTTCAGTCAATAGCCTTGACTTTTGACTTTTTGACCCCAAAATCAATAGGGTTCTTCCTTATCCAAAGTACAAGCCATTCAAAAGTTTGCTCAACGTCTAGGATGTTGAACTAACATAACAGTGCTGAAACTTAATGTCTTTTTTCATTCACAATGACCCTGACCATGACTTTTGACCCCAAACTGATAGGCTTCCTCCATACCCCATCTGCAAGCCATCCAAAATATTAGGTAACTGATGGTAAAGAACTGAAGTTACTCTACTCAAGTCATTTGTCATTTTTCAATCAGTAACAGTAACGATTCAATGTTTGACCTGAAAATGATTCTGTTCTTTCTTAACCCAAGTGCAACCATCCAGAAAGTTTGGCAGTTGCAGATAGTAGAGACCTTGTTATACTGTGCAAAATAATTTTTCTTCATGATTTCACCAATGACACAACCCTGATAAGTTTCTTCCTAACCCCTAATGCAAGCCTTCCACAAAATTCACTAACTGTAAAAGGTGGAGAAATGAAATTACAGTGTGACCCCACTATAGCATGAATTTGGATAAAACACGATTTTGGCATGGCTACCAAAATTTCATACACATGCTTTTTCTCATGCACAACATTTTTTGTTTTCTTTCTAAACAGTACGAAAAGTAATGTATAAAACGTTTACTATCATCTTGGGGAAGAGATCATGTATGAATTCTAATACAAAATGATTGTGACATGCCTCATGCAATATACACATTTTTTCTCATACACGGAAAAGTTTTTCTTCTTAAAAGTATGAAAAATAACTTGTATTATTCAGCGATCATGCTGGCTTTGCCAGTGTCGCAAATTGCAATTTATTATCCTTACTGGCGAAAAAATATACCATCTGGCAAGGTTTACTGCGACATTATTGGCCATTTAAACATAAACAATGATGGGTTTGGAGTGATGAAATTCTGAGGCAACATGAAAGGAAGACAAACTTGATATAAAATGTTTTGGAATTTATTTACTGTTAGATAAAAAAAAAATCTTTTGTTCATATTGACAAACCATCTTAATAGTGCATAGTTATTTCATCATCTGTTTATTCTGACATCTAACCCGAGTACTGTATACTTTGAGATCTCTGCATTTTTTAATGTTTTTTTAAATATTTCATGTAGCAGAGATTAACTGGATGAGGCACTATTTCATAATAGATCTTTCAGCAGAAACAGTATCAGACTATCTGTGGCTCGCTAGTAATTTTTATATTTATTTAGACTGACCTTTGTATGTGGATGGTAAGCAAAATCAGTCTCCATTTCACTCACGGAATTATATCCTTCAAAACACTCACATTTTCTGTAGTAATCCCTGTCAGAACAGAACATCTGTAAGCCTTTTTTCAGATTTCTGACACATGTGGAAAGGAGCATCGCTCTGTTACCGAAAATGCACCCCCCCCCCCAAGATTTACTTGTTGGTCTATCCAATAGGCATGATACCAGGACTAGCTAGCTACAATTGACCAACTTTTGAACAAAGGAACAGTAACTGCTACAATCGACTAAAGGACTGCTGATTCCTTTTGTTTCTAAAATGTACACAAAAAAACCCGAAGCTTCAAAGAAAACTAATTACCTTTGAAATACCAATTATTTGTATAAATACTAAACAAATGAAAAATATTCAGTCCTAATCAATGTTCTACAATTATCTGATGTTGCCGCCACAATAAGAAACATACATCTGTTTGGTCCTCCAAAGCTCTCCTTAGTGGTAACTTCAATAGCATATGCATCATTCATCAAAGAAAGCTGACTAAAATCTTCAATTAAAAAAAAAACTTTCATCAAAGGAAGTCATCACTAAATTTAAATAAAGGCAATGGAATCTGACAGATAGTTCCATTTTCCAAAGTGACTGGAGCATGTTTATTGTGCTGCGAACGTTTCGTTTTTTCTGGAAAAAAATTAAGCTTCTGTTGCTACCAATGGTGGTATACAATGCAAATTAAATCTACTATCTTTTGAAACTATAGATATCTGGCCATCAAGTTAATTGAAGATGGGGTATCTTGCAAAGATGCTTGTTAAGCTTTTTAATTTGTTCATCTTTTCATTTTCCAATCAATGGCCTCATCCACTGGGTAGCCTCGGCAAGATGACAGGCCAATTTAAGTACATGTATATGTAGCATGTAAGCAACTACAGCCATGTGCTATTTGTAGTGAATTGTTTACTGTCAACTGAATATAGATCAAAATGAGGACAGCAATTTTTGTGTGTGTGTTATTTGTGTTTTCTAACAGGACGCAAGTCATACATGAATTTTATAACATATGATCTATACTAAAATTCACAAATTTCTCATATATATATACACTACTTAACGGATTATGGGCTGTATTAGACAAATGTAGGCTGTCAATATACAAGTATTTTTCAGAAACGTTTATCTTCATTTAAACAAAAGTCTGGTTGGAATGACCTCATTTGGACTAAAATATGTAGCCATGCCTCTCAAACGCTTTCCCATGTGTTTAAAAGTGCACTGAGTGTAAGCTTAAACCTAAGAGGTACTTTTTCTTATTCCTAAAGCAAAGTCTGATACAACTAACAAAGTAAACAAAACCAATATTGAAAGGAGAAAATTTACTAGGTTGGCATACAGTGTCAACAAGTTATTATCATTAATAATCTTGAATTATTTGTTCTTTATGTAAGGAAATGGTGAACTGGTAATTACATTCACATACCCATGGAACTGCTATTAATAGGTGCAAGGGTACCCCCATTTTTTGCACTAAAACAAGAATAAACTGCCTTTGACTTTTAGTACATGCTGCTACTGAGTATATCCTGAAATTTCATCAAATCCAAGACATTTCAGGGGTTTCTCCCACACAAACCAGACTGGAGGCCAGGCCAGTCCCTACACCTCTACCTAATCGTGCTGACACCCAATCCCTTTCTCAAATCTCTAAATATGGGAAATGTTTCTTTGTTGATCTGGGATGGGGGCCTTACCTCCTGTGTGTGGACAATATCTCGGTCCACCACCTCTGAATCTATGGCCAACAAAACACGCAGGTACATGTCCACCTGCCACAGCCCCCGTTTGATGGTAGATAGCAAGTCCGAGAAGAAGCCTGGCCATCTGTGAGGATAGTCCACAACAAAGGCCAAAGACACAATCTGGGACATCTTATTCTTCAAGAAACTCTTTTCCTCACTTGCCCTCTGAAAACATATTGAATGTCCAGTTCAGGCTAAAGATTGTCTTCCAAGTCTGTTGAACTTTACAGGAATGTATTGTTCAATTATACATGTGCTGAATTTATTGGACCCAAATTGTCATTCGAAGGTAATAATTTTTTTTTCTTTTTCCTTCAATTAGTTTTCACAAAGAAAAGGCTCCTTCCATTGTATAAGTATCAAATATATAAGGCAGCCATTCCATTACAGAGTTTTTAAAAAATAAGATTATACTGGTGTACTAAATTACTGATCAGAAACAAAATACAAGGAGGAACGATATCAAAGGTAGTAGATAGCAAGTACATCAATTCAGCAATTTGAATTATTTCTGGCATTTAACATTCTGTAGGATGTCATTAATTTTAAAAGGCAAATGAATGCCCTAAAGCAAAGGTAACATGCTACAAAAACTTTTCACTAACTGCTGTACAGATATAAGAAATATTTATCTACTGCAGACTATCTATAAACTACATCACTATAAGGCTAGAAAGGCCCCAAGACATACAGGAATATGGATTTATTATTAAAGATCAGACCTGTTTACCATTTCCAGGCTCCATCAGCAGTCCAAAAGAAGTCTGTCTGTGGTTTTTAATGGCTGCCAGTACTATAGCCATAAAACTAACAGTTCAACAATGACAAAAACATTTATATTTTTTATTTACACAGAAAATAAATAACTTTTCCTAAAACCAGTATCACTCTACCTGTTCTACCTATATACTTAAACAGTTTACCTTCCCTTAAATTCTGCTGTCTAAAAACATTTTATTTAAATCCCGGCTTAATGAATCAGCTATTTTCAATGGCAAGTTTAATTTAGCAAAATGCTCACTCATCATCACTTCATCATGGATAATGTGCATTTCCTCCCTGTCTAAATTTGTGCTTGAGGACAGACTTTTGTGTAGTATTTATTTCGAGTGAAAATAGCACCCATCGTGTCTTTTTTACTTATACCACCATATGTGAAAGAAAATCCAATTTGCTCACACCACAGTGAACATAATGAACTCCTTTACTTGAGACTATTATATAAATGGCCAAATATCTGTATCAATCTTTTAGAAACTTCTGGCTAGTAGTCGAATTTTCAAATTCTTCCAATTTTCTTTTCCCATCAAGATTGTCCACCATTTTGAAAAACAACTGCAAATTGCTTCCCTTAAATCCCTGCAGATGTTTTACCAGTTTATGTGGGAACCATTGAAAAAGCACTTCTCTTACACTGATCAAATAGATTTTTGAAACAAAAAGATAATTCATATGTGGAAAGAAAAGCAAAGATATGTAATCATTTGCAAATCTGGCTGTTCTCCATAGCTTGCCTACATGGTCTGTAGTCAGCATTTTTCAGGTCTCATTTGTATCAAATACGGAGAATCTGTAAGGGTAAACAGGTCTGAAAGATTTATTTTTGAATGCACTAAACCAAAGGTAACTCGAGTTAAATACTTTTGGATATTCATTCATTTGGATCCTTGTTATATAAAGTTATTACAGATCACAGCCTTGAATGTGAAGGTTTAAGCCATCTGTATTAAAGATTATTGACAAGTTTGTGAAAAGTGGCAATGTTTCTTTGAAGTCGGATCTTACTCCAAGTATAAAATACAAAAATGATTATTTCAGTTGTCTGAGTAGTGTTTGGTTGCGATTTATTTTTTAAGGTGATTCAGGGTGCAGTCAGCTATCAGCAAAACCAAGCAAAAACATATTTCAAAATTTATTGACAGAGTTTTACTTTGAGAAGCATGCTAGCAGAGTGGAGGAATTTAATAATTCTTTGCACATACTGCAAGCAACATATCAACATATGTAATTCCTGTGTGTACAATGTGGAAATAAGATCACCACCTATAACAAATTCAACATTTTGAATTGAACATTCCGATTAGTTCTTTTTATTATTATTTGTTATCTTAATCTTGTTAAAACACTATTAAAAGACCTTTGATTTTCAAGATGATTTTAGCCATGAAATAGACTGATTGTAGGACAGTAATAAGCGAACACTCATGTTTGCAAAGTTGATTTGTGTTGCACTACCACCAATACTGGAGTGAAACATTTATTAATGTTGTATTACTTCTAAAGCCCCCATTAAACTTGAAAATATTATGCCCTCCACCCCAATGAAATGCTAAGTCCCAAATGTGATGCATATTCATTTTTCTATAAAGACAAGCATATCTCATGACCAGACTGCAGCATATATAGTTTTAACAATGCCAACATTACTGTTGTCCAGAACAACTTGGTTCTGACCAGGATTCACTCAGAGAATTCAGCAGAAGTTTGAACACCAATATCGTCCAGTCTCTAGTGAGTGGAGTGATGAACACTAAAGACACCTGCATTACCTTCAAACCCCCTTTAGAACTAATGAATGTACAAAAGACTGTCAAATTAAGCCTGTATTTTGCCATCCAATGCATTTTAAAGACAGAAATTTGATGCATGTTTTTTTTTTCATGTCATTGTGGTTTTGTGATTATGTGAGTGTTTGCACACTCACTCGCACACACACACACAAAAACATACATATATATATATATATATATATATATATATATATATATATATATATATATATATATATATATATATATATATATATATATATATATATATATGGTGATGATATCTGACAATACTATGTCTACCAACTATTTTTTCTTTGTAAATGTATTGAATGCTTTGAACAAGACAGACAAGGTATTTTCTTTTATTCAGATTTATATTTCCAATCATATTCTAAAGGCCTGTATGAAAATTTAGCTCATTCTCAATTGGAAGACATCACTTTTTATGGTCATGCGCACTAACCCCGTTGGGACTTCAAAACACAATTTTTCAGTCTCAACACACACACACACACCCAACACTGTTTGGGAATATGGCAGGTATGTACATTTTATATAACATACACACATGCCCCCCCACTCTACCATCCAATACCAATCCAGTTATGGACCAAATCCCCGTATTATTATCGTGGCAATCCTCTGTGCGACTCATGCTAATAAGATTGTGTGCTGTACAGAAGGATAGATGGATGGACAAGAGGATTCCTACATAGCCCCATCTTTATAAAGAATCATTTAAATTATTCAAACTCTGATGACTGAAAATATCTTACACTGAAAAATTCCATAAGATCATACATGTCAGGTCAAACTTAAAGGAAGAGACTACCATAAACATCTAAATTCTGCCCACTTACCTGCCTCTCCAGGATGCAACTGAGGAGATGTCTGATAATTTTCTGATCTTCCATACCAGATTTATAGTACCTGAAATATGTCAAACCAGAAATTGGTAATACATAAGAATTAATGAATGGAACAGACTTCTACCAAAACGTTTCTAAATCAGTATAAAATAAGCAATTTGCAGTGGAACATCTGGTTAATGATGCAAACAGTAAATAAGCAAACAAATCAACAAGGTCTTAAGGGATTAAAGAAATTAAACAGCGATAGGCAAGCTTTCTTGCCTGATATGGAGTGAGCACCTACCCAGAAACTAGCCCAGGTGCTTGCAAGTGGTCTAAAAGTCATGCACTGGTGTTCAAGGCATGATAAAAATAAATCATTTAAAAAATGCATCCAGAGGCAAAATATCTCTGCAAGTTAGCAAGAAAGTGGTATTCATATCATCCTGTAATTCCAGCTCTGGTGTCAAAGTATTTCAGAATGTTCTCATTGGTAATGGAATGTATGAAGCCACTGTGTTATTTTGACAATTTCAATACACATGTAATGGAAAGAAATATCCATTCCAACTGTGCTTATCACACATGACTATCGACAATTATATTTCAACAGGGTCTTGAAGTAGCTACAAAGAGTAACCACTTTACTCCCAGTAAATC
Organism: Sinohyriopsis cumingii; assembly: GCA_028554795.2. Taxonomy (NCBI): domain Eukaryota; kingdom Metazoa; phylum Mollusca; class Bivalvia; order Unionida; family Unionidae; genus Sinohyriopsis; species Sinohyriopsis cumingii. The sequence goes on from JAPYKE020000047.1 coordinate 3,746,345, forward strand.
CAAGCCTAGTTGTCTTGGTAAGTGCTGAAATATTGAGGCAACTTTTTTTGGTTAATTATAAAATATAGCTAATGAGTAACACAAAGAATATTCAAAAGCAACTTTAAATGATAATATAAAAAAATATAAAATTCCAGGAAACCATAAGGAGTGTAAAAAAAAAAAACTTTTCCACTCCATAAAGTACATGTTAAACATTTGGACTGGCATATATGATTAAAGTCAAACTTCCATATTTCAAAAATAGTGATGTCACTCTTCAGTTCTGCAAATAGCACATGGGATTACTGTTTACATAAAACTTGTTCTAACAACTGTGGCTGTTACTGTAAAAGCTCATGATTCCATGTAAACATTAAAGTTTTGAAGACACACATCCCAGAAGAAAAAATGTATTTTGTGGAAAACTCTGTCTGTACATATGGGATTATTTTGATCAAGATGGAGAAAGAAGAAATATAAAACAGGAAGAGTGATACATCAGAGATAGATGCTTCCAGCCTATATAGAAAATGGCTTAAAGTAAGTTGACACAAGAGAACAAAGGGCATTTCAAAATCATTACACAATTGCTGAATTATTAATGATATACATATTAGATGGTACCACAATTTAAAGGTGATGCTTGCTGCAAATTTAAATCACAATTATTTTACATTAATGAATGGATATGCCTGAAATCCAATGAATAAAAATGTTTCTGGAAATCAACATGTAGAGTGAAGGTTTAAATATATACTTTCATTTTTTATACCTTTGACTGAGTGCACGACTGCAGTACATGCGATCTGTTGTATAGCTAGCCTAAATCAGAAGCATTGTATGAACAAAGTTAACATGGAATGTGCCAAAGCAGCTGGTATGTAGCAGTCCATGAAACATCTGCTTTAGGACATTCAGAAACATATTTAAACAACCACAATGTAAAGCGCCTACTACATGAGTGTACACGATTTGTTTGCAAATCAAAAGTGCTGGCGTCTGCATCCATTTTTCACAATAGAAAGTAGTTCCTTTATGCACATGAATGCAATATGTGTATTTGCACGCGAGTTCAGTATCGGGTAACATTGCACAATTCTGACAATGTACAGTTAACGGAGAACAAATCGAGCATATAATAACATACTTTATGAATCTGTTTCATTTTATATTCTTCATTCATTATCTTATTTTCTTGGGTATCAAATCAGGGAAAGGGCCTTTAGAACCATTGCTTAACAGAATTATTGAAGCCAGATTTGCTGAGTGAATCTCCTTTATCAGAATCCAAAGCCATATTGTCTGTTTATACCCACTGTGAACATAGACCGATAGAAGTTTAGCTATTATGGTGAAGATTCTATGTATAATTTCTACCCTTATCAGATCTACACTTTACCTACAGTTTCCAAAGAATGGTTTTAGTTTCTGTTTATAAAACACATTTAAATTTGTGTTCTTAGAGACAGAAAAGTGATATACGATTATTTCCATGTTGTTGTCCAGTACCATAATATAAATTATAATTCGGTAAAATAATAATCTTGTGGGAAGAAATTAAATTTTCTTGTTTGCCATCATTTGTATATTCTGAATAGCTAGTGATCGGAGGAACATGGCTTTCACAAATACCATGAAATTACTTACAGTTTCATACAAAAGCCACAAACTTTATAAGCTTTTTCTTCTTTTTTACCATACTTAATCATGAAAAAAACTCCTCTAAACCTTCACTTGTTAACATTAAACTTGCACTATGCAGGAATTTGGGACGAGAATGTGTGTATTATATAAATAAACAGTTATAGGGTATATTGTTTTATTATTTTATTTTAGGAAAGAGATGTTACAACTTACACTTTCAATCCATTAACACTCTGATAAGACACCCATGATCGCATTACACAACAACATGCTTTAAAACAGCGCATTGCACTTTCATATTGAGCGTGGGCAAATCATAGCCAAGTCAAGTAGCAGCAAGGAAAAATGGTCAGGCATTCCTTAAAGATATGATAGAAAGCCAAACTTTGGCCATACACAGAAAGTCAAATGTCTGAGTTAAACATCGGTACCAAATTTATTACCCTATGTGAAATCTAGCCTGAAATATCAGCATTGACTCTTAAATGGGTTGTACAAGAAAGGAAAGAATTGGGCTCCCTTGTATTATCTTAAAGTACATGTATGACTGATTGTTAAATTTTAAGCAATGATACAAGCTCCTGTGTACATTGTTATACCTAATTTACTTATATTCTTTTTAGAGTAACTACACATAAAACATTTCCAAGAAAACAGACTTAAATGTAAAACCATGTGTCAGAAATTCATTCTATTCTGATACATACATATGTTGTGGACCAATCTACGGCACCAGATATTAAGATAAACAGGCTATATCAATGTGACTCATGGATGTTATATTGCTGAAAAATGGAGGTATTTATTCAACTTAAAAACATGATGCATCCAGAAAAGGACAAATCAATCGTACTGTACAAATTTTTAAATAAGAATTTGACAGTGATGTAATATAGCAGTTATCATTTGTGGACTTAGCGAACATTTGTGAAAGTTAGACATGTAGACTAGTTAAAGTGAGTTATGTGCATAAATAATTATGGTAAATAATAGATTGCTCTCTGCTCAGATTACACTTTTTGCCACTTACATTTGCAATAATTATGCTTATACCTCTTTTGGAGGTTGGCAGGTATGAAACTATAAAGCAGTTCAGGTTCACATTTAATACAGTTTCCCTTTGATCAGGTTGTTGTTGTTGTTGTTGTGGGGTTTAACGCCATTTTTCAGCACACGAAAGGCTATGCCCCGGGAAGAACCACCGACCCATGAGAAGCTACTGGCAAGCTTTCTCACATACCCACATTGGCTGAATCCTAGACTTGAACCCACACAGACAGAGGTGAGATGGCAGTGATCCGTAACAGAGAGCGCTTTAGACCACTCAGCCACTCGGGGCCCCCCTTTGATCAGGTACCCAGGTGACCGATTGTTGGAGTTGATGGGTACCCAGTAAAAGTTTCCAAAATTTTACATCACTAGTCTTGAACATACTAATGTGCCAGTGGCCTGGATTGTGATTATGTACTAACAGTCCTTTGATGTATCACAAAAATATAATCCAAAATTCACTATAATCCCAAATTAATGTTTCTGTTGAAGAATATTATAGAGTACTTTGAAATTCCAGTGAATAACAATTTGAATAAATATATCCATCCTAATGAAAAACTGAACACAACAATAAGATAATTTCTGCTTCAAATGTAAAGGCAAGAATGAGTAATTTTTCAAGTAAACAACATTACATAAAGCTAAGACACAATAACAGAGCCAGGATGTAGGTCAGACTCCTTTATAAAATATTCAAAGTTGCAAACAAGTTTAAGAAATTTTACAAGTGGAAAACTACGCCCTTAAATCAGATTCAAATAATCATGTTTACCTCCAGATAATTTTTACATCATAAAACTAGCAGCTACTACTGCTATTAGTATATTCAATGCTGTATTCTGAATTATATACATTTCATAAAATTAAAACACACATTTAATAAAACAAGATATAAAAGCTGTACTTCTTTATATCAACACCTGAAATCCAAACTTTAGAAAATATATTCCAAAATGAATGAAACTGAAAAGAAATGATGAATGGATGTGATAAATGCAAAATCTGTGGGCATTTTCGAGACCATAAACAAAAAAAAAAAACAAAACAAAGAAAGAGATAATTGCTGAAATGCAAATTGGAATGCAGTATGAAAGCAAATTTAATGCAGCTTTGGTAAAATTATCCATTTTACAGACCTGCCAACTATAACAAGTTGATTTTCTTCCTTAAGTTTGACCAGTTTTCAGTAAGGTGTAGCAAAATATCATGTACTGCTACTGCCAAGTTGGAAAAAAAGTATTAAAAAATTTCGGTATTCGAAACTGATGCAGCAATGGTAAACATTATGTCAACTGAAAAGTTAATAAAATACATGCAGACCTTGCACAAACTTCAGTTCCAAATCCTATGCAACTCAATAGCTTGTAGCTATCTCTCAACTTGATGCAATTCTTGGAATTTATTTCAATTTAACATGATGAAGGCAATCATATCTCCCGCCATAAGGCATCCTCAAATCAACATGTGGTGTCCAATAAAAGTAATTGTTGTCCTTCCTGCTTTTATTCACTAGGAATCTAAATATTCCTTTTTATTCTCCTGCACTATCAACAGTTTCTAAAAGGCTTATTTTCACTTTTCATCTTGAACATGTATCTCTTGCTGCAGGCCAGTTTCAAAACATTCTATAATCAACAGTTTGATCATGCAGACTTTTTTAATGAAATAATATGTTCAGTTTTAAGTATCTAAGGTACTACTGTAAAGCTATTCTGCTTGCCTGACTAACTCCACTAAATCTAATATGAAAACCATAATCAAATCAAACACGGTTGTGCTAGTTATCCAGATTTGACTGTAATATTTCTTAAGTTTTTGTTTTTATTCCATAAGTCCATACTTAAAGGTCATTTTTAGAAGACTTAATGGCAAAATTGTAAGGGTTGGCAGGTCTGATATTATGGTCTGTACTTACATCAGCTGGTAAAATTATTTCTTTTACCTGTTTCGTAGGAAATGCTCTATCACTTGTAAACAGAAAAACTTCACATGATCATCACTGAAAAATGAAAAGAGATATTAAAACTGAAATTGTGTGCAAACCTTAAGGTATAAAACATGTAATATGGTTCTAGTGCAGTGTTCCAGCTAGAATCTCAAATGGGCACGGTGCTAATCCCCATCCCTGCCACAACAACAAAGGCACAGAACATGTTAATTTCTTAGAAAAGGGCACTTAATTTTGTGGAAACAAGACGAATCCAGTTGCCCATTTTGTATTGGAAACAAGACATATCCAGTTGCCCATTTTGTATTGGAAACAAGACATATCCAGTTGCCCATTTTGTATTGGAAACAAGACATATCCAGTTGCCTATTTAAAAGCATATCATACAACTGCTTTTAATGAACTTCAAACAATTTAACAGCTGCTTTTAATTAACTTTTCAAACTTTAACTGTCAAAACTAAATGAAAAACTTACCATGTGCTACAAATGTATGTAAGAGGATTTTACTATTTCATTCAATGCATCAAAATTCTGAATAATCCCCGTAACTCTAATAGTTCTCAGTATTTTTAATATGCAAGATTTAGTTCAATTCCGAGTTTAAATGAATTGGCAAGAGTGGTCTTTCTGCAGAGGACTTGGCTGCAAAGCCCGTCAAGCATTAGTTACTAATGGAGCAGATGTGTGCTCTTCCAAGATGTAACTGCAAAGAAGGCTTGGGATGGTTGGCCCTAATTTGACTGCACAAGTATTATCAAAAGTAAAACATTTACTCCAAAAATTGTTTTCTTCAATTATGTTGTCCATTCATAATATGTTAAAAGACACAAGATACATGGAGGGAGTTAAATCCCCTTACCCTGAAGTTGACAAGCATATTTCCACAATAGTCTGTGCCCTAAGGTGTGCATGTTTTTTTTTTCATTTATGTACTGTTTGTTTTAAAAGGAAATAACAAAATTTTTACTGTCTGTAAATTCACTACCCAAGGATCTATATCTGTGCTTGGAATTACTAGTGGTTTTCATTTCCACCAACATTCTCGAACTCAGCCAAACGAATCATTTTATCATCATTAACCGTCGAGTACAGCTTGGTAATTGTATTGAGACTGCTTCATGCTGCCATGAAAAGTTCTGTCAGACACATATTTGCAAATGCAGCTGTAATGAGATTATTTTACCAGTGCTGCCAGTTACACTGGTTACCATGGATATGGTTCCAAAAAATGGTTCTGACTGGTATGCATACAACAGTTAACAGTCATTGTTACCACCACACCAAGGCCAACAAACTGCATCAACAACCACACACACACATTTGTATTTCATAAGTAGCGTGGTTCTCTTGGAAATTTCATCACACAGATGTAGTTCTGCTTCAATTATTCTGTCACACTGGTAACAATGAGGGTCTAAAATAGTTATTCTATTAATATTGTTATTACAAAGACTAATTGTTCAACAGGCTGACCTTGTTCTGATGCAATACGGTTCCAACCAAACACTTTTCTTCACTTGTACAAGCATCAAACAATCACAGAAAGCATCTTCCAGGGCAATATTTAAGTGTGGCGATTGTGTGTTCCTGGAAATTGAGACCATGTTCATTGAGAAACACACAGATTATGCCTTTACTTTTCGTTTCTAATGATTGTTTTCATCTACAAACTGTCATTCGGACAAGTGTATCATTGTTGAATAAAAGTTGCGATCTTTCTTTTTTTTCTAGCCGAGTCAATGTTGGCTTCATATATTCATTGGGTAATGTAGCCGGGGTGGATTCGGTGGTGAATTTTGCTTCACTGTTGTAGAAGGAAAATTTCTAAGGAAATTCTGTTTCTCTAAGAATACTTACCCAATCACATGGCATTTGGGAATACTATTAGCCTGCTACCTCACAAATCCAGCCCTACGAAAAGACAAAAACCTCTTATCCTGTTTATTTTTAGGTGGCATGGTCCAGTTTCCTAAACTGGTCCATGGCAAATATCTTAACTTAAGGCTATGGTGTGACTTTTCAGCTATTATTGTTTACTATTTAAAGATATGGATATATTTGTGAACTAGGTGTTTCAGGCTTGTGTTGTTCTTGAAATTGATGTCAGGCAAGTACACCTTCCATAGCTACTCTGCAGTATGTTGACAGTGAAATACCAATAGTTGGCTAGGAAGAAAAGCCTCCCATAACAGTAAACATATGGGTTTGGGGCAAGTAGAATATCTCAAAAACGGCTTAGATGACAACTATTTTCAATTGCATCAGACCATTTAGTACACACAGTTTTGCAGAACTGTCATCTAGGAAAAATGCTTGTGTTTGCACTGTGAGCATCATATGGTGTCAACAATGACCTTCAGACATGAAAATTGCTGGTAGAAATTTGGGGATGGGGTGCATAAACTTCTCCTGCTATGAACTGCCATCGACTTCTTTGGTCAAGTGGATAATATTCTTATGCTTTGTTTTAATATAGGTATCCCAAAATATGAACCTTTTTGACCTCACTTTTTGTGTATTTGATATTTTATGATTTTGTATACTAGGTCACTGATTACAAAAATGTTCAATGGTGAATCCAGCAAAGCTAACAGGCAATGTTGATTGATCTAGTTGAGTCTGGTGGCTGTAGGTGCTGCTGGCACCAGTCCTACCAGATCCAAAGCTTGTCTCTGCAATGCTAAATCTCTGAGATAAAAACTTGAGAAAGTTGACTCTGCATGTCAGCCAACAGCTTCTAAAATATCTCAGATTGAAACATTGCATTAAAAAAAGAGGCTCAAAGAGATGGCTATAATCTCATGAGCTGAAGCTGCATGAGGTGACTTTGATCTTGTGAGATATCAGAGTACACTGAGCATATAACCCACTTCAGCCACAAAGAAAGGCTTGAAGGATTATGTCCTGTTTTCCGGCCTTCACCAGGAGGAAGAAGCATTTGTGTGTGCCACAACCTGTTTCTGTATGTCTCAAGTAGTGCTTGAGGGTGTGGACAAAACAAGCATGGCTGCTGCTCTCGACTTGCCAGTGGAAGAGAGGGGACAGATGAGAGTTCGTTGGTTACCGATGGATGACAACCAAATTGTTGGCTATGATGCCTGGTTGTGTTAGGAGGACTACTGAACCATACCATCTAAAATGAAGATAGTCCAGGTCGACTGAAAGGGCATGTAGCTCAATGACCCTGGAAGCAGAAGCAAAGCTATCAGAAACTTTAGTGAAGTGTGGGTCAGGGGCTCGAACTTGCCTGCGATGAGCCATATTAAAACCCAGTAAAAGTTCCATTTGCGAAACAATGTTATGGATTTTAGTTGCTGGAGATCAAAATTGAAAAGAATGGTCTGGAAGGTCATAATCATGCCCGATGTCACATCTGCAGTGATGTCGGAATGTGTCTGACATCACAGACTGACAGCCTTTGATAGTGATCAGGACCAACTGTTTCTCCTCAAAAAGCAAGAGAAAAAAGTATGTCAATTCAGGGACTGAGGCATGCAATGGGATGATGTGATGGATTTGGCACCACTCCCTAAACACACACCACTTCCCCTCATAAGCCTTCAGAGTGGAAGGCCTTCTTGCTCGAGATTTTATCCACAATCGAAGATTTGAATTGTCTAACAAGGCTGCCCTAATAAGAGCCAAGCCTGATGAAGACAGTCCAGGAAGGGGTGGAACACCCATGACTGGTTGCATAGATTCGGACTGAACCAAATCTTCATGGGTAGATCCATCACTAGATCGAGTAGATTGGTGACCCACTACTTGTCCCACCTCAGACTGACAATCAGAATCATCTTGCAATTATGACCCCATAACCTCTGGAATATTCTTGGTATCAGGACTGTTGTGGGGGTAAGAAAATGCCCACAACCCCTCCTAAATAACCAGAAGCCCGATTGCATCAAGAGAATCACTGAATCCTCCAATCTGAACTGAAGAGAGTTCAGGTCAACATAAAAGGCAAGCAGCTCTTTTACCCTGCAAGCAGAAGCTAATGCTATCAGGAAACATGACCTATATGATAATGACTTTAGCAAAGTGTAGACTAGAGGTTCAAATGGATTCGAATCAAGCCATGTTAAGATCCAGCATTGGTCTGATTTGGAGTCAAAATGAGGGATATTAGTAAACTGAGACCAATATCATCAAATGGATCCAATAGGTCTATATCCTGCTCAAAAACATGACTGCCATGATGCTAGACTTTGTCTAATATCATGGGGTGGTGGCCTTTGGTAGAGATTGGGACCCAACTGTTTCTACTCAAAGAGCAAGAGATGAAGTCAGTCAGTTGAGGGATTAAGGCATACAGAGGGACAATGTTGTTGGTATGGCACCAGTCCCTGAAAACATGTTTCTTTCCCTCATAAGCCTTCAGAGTGGAGGATCTTCTTGCTCTCAAGATTCTCTCCACAATCAAAGGTTTGAAATGTTTGTCTTGCAAGACGAGTATCTAGAAGAGGATGGTCCATGCAGATAAGCCCCCCCCCCCATGACACTGAATGCTGGAGAAGATTAGGATTGCTCAAAATCTTCCTGGGCATATCTGTCACTAAAACAAGTAGATCAGTAACCCATTACTTGTCCCATCTGAGAGGGTCTTTCAGAATCATCTTGCCATTCTGACCCCATAACTTCTTGATTTTTTGGGGAATCAAAACTTGTTTTGACAGTCTGGCAATCACTGGTACTGGCTGCACAAAAGGCCTGACTGAACAGATCAATTTCTCATTGAAATCTCCAGTATAGTAATGATATGAAGCCAATGGCTGGGCTAGATAGATGGATCTATCACTAAGCTTCCCATATGAACTATCTGGCTGGAACATTTCAATGAAAAGGTCCCCATGCTGAGACAGCAGAACTGCAGGTGTCAGATGGATGGTTGGCGGTATGGCAGTATTAAGAGTTGGATCCAATGGATCTGGCATGAACCCCAAGCACCCTGACTTGCACCTAAAGGCTATAAATGGACATGCAATGAGACTTATGCCCAGTGGGCTGCCTAAAATTGGGAATACTCCCCAATGAATCGGTATCACCAACAATGAACCATAGGTTGTCTTCCTTCCCTTCAATGCCGAAAGGACAAATGCTTTGAACGTGCATTTCATGCATAAACATTTCTCTTGAAATGACACAAGGGAAAACAAAGCATATATTAGCAAATTAGTATGTGACTAACTAGCTACTAGCCATAAACTGACATATCAGACTAATTAGCTAAAATGGAAATTCAGACTTTACTGACTACGTATTCTAGACACTGCATATCATAAACAGTATATACATAGTATTAAAAAAAAAAAGTCATGGTAGATTTCCATGCTCTGATGTTGCATATAAACCATTTAAATTGACATTCTACTGAAACAACACATAAACACAAACTAAAGCAGAAACTAGGAATGTACTGAAATTACCAAGACAGTAAAACAATGTCATAACTAACGTATCAAGAACCTATGGCCCTGTTATGAAATTATGCACAATGCTATGTTAATAACCAAACCATAATTCTATCAAAACAGTGTGCAATAGGAATAAACTAAGCATAAATATCAAGCAGCACATCATAATTTGACTAAGAAGTCAACAGACATAATAAGCAAACAAAGTCAATGGTATGCTAACTAATAATGACCTTGTATAAGGTCAACGATAGCATGGTGGGACAGTGGTCGTAAAAGACAAAGTCCCAAAAGGTGACAAAATCACTCAAAAATTGGCAGAAATTGTGAAATAATGCATACAACTTGCAATAGATTAATAAATCTGCACAGTAAGTCCAAACTGAACATTGGATGGGCCCACAGGAAGACAAAAATAGCCGCATTGTTGAAGAATGAATTGTACAATACACGGTCTGTACAACAGTGAAATTTAAAAAAGGGGAGGTAATGGACAAGATTTATTGCCCTTTGTTGATACAAACAGGGAAAGACAATCTTTTGTTTCTTTGTATGGCTGGATTCGAGATGTAGCAGGCTAATATTCCTAATGTAATGTGATTAGGGAACATGTGTGAAGGAGAAAGTTTCAATGTTACCCTGCAATTTTTCATAATGTGCTCATTATTTTCACAAGCTGTTTTGGGTTAAGGCCTCTGTTACAGGTTTTCTATATTTCACAAGCTGTTTTGGGTTAAGGCCTCTGTTACAGGTTTTCTATAGCCATGTCAAGGACCAACCTTTGACAACCTGTACCATCAAGCAACAGAAACTTATGAGAGGATCATAACAATACATCTGCTATTGAGAATGTTGGGGGAGCAGCCAGCTCAGTGGCACATGCATAAAAGTACACGCCTATCGCAGACTTCCTAAACAACTCCAGGTGTTCCATTAAAAGTAATAAATTGGGTACAATGTATATAATTAGTGTGAGTAAATCTGCAGATCTGTGTCAATGCTTTGGTGCTGGCCAGTGTATGACCTCAACTTGTGATAAACACATGCTATATAATTGTGAGCAAAGTTGAGTGACTATTCAACCCAGAGAAACTTCAGACACTCTAAGCTGGTAAAAAATCATTGCACTCTGGGTTTGAATGTCACCCTTAGCTACATCATCAAATGCTATGAACATGTGTTTTGGTGTGACGAGACCATACTGGGTACTTATTATATTGAACATTAATAAAAACCTGAGGAGGGATTAGAAAAGGTTTCAATTAAGTACCAACTGGGTCACTGTGGAGCAGCAGCTGAATAGGACTTGCAGAAGGAACTCCCTGGGGGCATGATGTCTCAACAAGTCATCAAAGCTCTGGATAATGGTAGAACCCAGAAACCACAGAAGGGGTGCAAGAACTCACATCACCCTAGTACAACAGAAGCTATGCCTATAGAAAGACATCCTGCTTTAGGCAAAACTGGAGGTAATTTCCTGTGTAGAGGAAAAATGGGGATGTGCAGGTATATTATTCCTGACCACGAAAGTTGTCTCCATTTTGAATGTCTCTTTCCACAAGAATGTGTTTAAGGTGAAAAGATCATGTATAAACTGTTCTGCCATAGGAAAATTTAAGAGTAGAAAACCAGTCTTTTCCACCCTCTTTATTGTGCCCTTCTGCAGAAGGGTGTCACCTTTTTCCTCAACTGAACCAGGCCTGACTGGCGAAAGAGGATGCGAGACAGCAACAGGGAGGATGGTCCCAGAAACCTGAACAGATGAAGCTGGTTCACATCCTGCAAAATCCAATATACTCTGAGGCCAAGGCAGTGACATATGTGGCACCATGAAGGGAAAGGATATTCACTTCCCCATATCCTACAGGGAGTGAAAGGGAACATGGGAAAGACGGGGATTCTGATCCGATCCTTTTCACTAGCTGGACAAATATACTCCTACTTCCTATCCCCAATAGAATGGATCACTGACCTAGACCAAGGAGGACCAATATAATCCCTGTCCCCAGACAGACGATGTAGCTTAAGTGACTGATGACCAGTTCTGGAAGACACGTTATCAGTACTAGAAGACCAGTAATAGTGCCCAGTTGAGTGACAGTGATCTGAAGGACAAGCTACCATCAGATGATCCAGAGAGAGATTGCAGCTTTCCCTTCTCAGGCACTCAGTGACTCATGCTATTGCTCTCTACACCTAACTGGACCTCCAACCCAGCCCACTCCTAAATAGTGTACTGCAGCTCATCAGGGGCATTACATTTCTCTACCTCTCAAGTGACTCATGCTATTGCTCTCTACACCTAACTGGACCTCCAACCCATCCCACTCCTCAATAGTGTACTACAGCTCATCAGGGGCATTACATTTCTCTACCTCTCAAGTAACTCATGCTATTGCTCTCTACACCTAACTGGACCTCCAACCCAGCCCACTCCTAAATAGTGTACTGCAGGTCATGAGGGGCATCACATTTCTCTACCTCTCAAGTGACAGATCATATATACTGATCAAGAAAAACTAGCTTTGTCTGCTCAAGTTTCTGGGACCATCCTCCTCTGTTGCTGACTGGCCTGGTTCAGTTGAGGGAAGAGGTGCACACCATTCTACAAAACTCCTCCGAGACACATGTTCCTTACCTGTCATAAATACCACTTGTAAATGCTTCTATGCACAACTGCCAGCCATCTACTGAGGCTTTCAGCTGCTCAAAATACTGTAGTGCCTGAAATGGTCAACAATACTGTAAGGTAGCATATTTTCATTGACTTTGTAGTTGCCTCAAAACAAGAATTTAAAGAACCAATGAAAACTTAGCCACATATGATGAAAAGCCCACCCCCTTTTTCTTAGTATTTCATTCATATTAACAAAACTGTTTGATAAATCAGCTTCATTTCTGTAATGTGGTAATGAAATGTTAGTTTCATACAAGGTGTTTAACCCTTAAAAAAAAAGATTTACAATAAATTTATATTGTTTCTATACACACATCTCTATGATATTAAGTAGCAGTAATTTCCACCTACTGACTAAAATCAATATGTGGTGACACAAGAATAGAGTGAAACAATAAAAGACTTAAAGGTATTCGAAAACTAGTATTACTGAAAATTAAGGAAAGGATAATAAATGACACTAACATATGAAAATTTCATTTAATATTTATTAACATGAATTCTTCATTCAAGTAATACCCATGTTGAAAAATCCTCATTAACGCATGTCTCATTTTATCCATACATGCTGAATCCCAATGAACAACGTGTTTGTAAAATATTAGAACTATTGCAATTTGCTAATAAAACACCATATACACTAATTAATGCAGAGTAATGAAGCTCACATTTCACCGATTTTTGGATAAAAACAATGAATCAACTTCATGTCAATTAAAGTCTGTGGTACAAATAAATGTTTTTAAGGTAAATAATATTGACATTGCTAAATTAAACAAGTCAAGCGTTCTCTCAGTCACAGATAATTAGGTCCAATCTTTCACAAGTTTTCACATGAGCTGCAATTATCCATTCAGCATGAATTAGCTTGATTTATGAAGGTCAATCCATACCAAATCACCCCAAATCCAATAATCTTCCTCTGTGACCATCTCCAATTTCCACGAGATCTTTTTCTGGATGTGCATCTATGCAAATGATGGTTGCATGCAAAAGTTCAGTAAAATATTCCTACTACTTATAAAGTTATGGTCTACTGAAATGAAGTTGGGTAGCATAGATTTTCACTTGCAAATCTGTTGGTTACAATAAAGGTTTTCAAATGCTTCTTTTTCACAAGCAGATGTAGCAACTGGAATGTTCTTGGGTTTTGCCACCAATAACTGTATCAATAGGAGTCATTCTGCCCCATCACCACCAAGGTGGGCAGACAACTTTTAGCTTTTGTAACTAAAAGTGTCTTTTGTCTGGCACAGTGGATTTGCGCACTAATAGTAATTCTTTTAAGGTATTATGAATGGGTAATGTATTCAAAGAAGAAACACATTTGGCTAAAATAAGATTGGTTTTTCCAACAGATCAAAATACCTTGGGAAAAAAGGTATGAAAAGGAGGTAGATTCATCCCATTACCCAAGAGAGAGACTATCTCCAGTCCCCATAGCTTCTAGAAAACCCAACTGGAGAATAAACTCCATATGTTGGAGAGCAGCTTCAAAAGTGAAAATTTTTCCTTCCCCCAATTCCAGAGGAAGTTATGAAGCTATGCCCTTCTAAAGCTGTTTAATGACCCGTGAAGGTCAAAAAGCTACTGTGCTGTGGCCTTAGATCCCACCAGATTGAGTTGAACCATTCAAGATGAAAGATCTCTGAGATTAAGGCTGGAGAAATGTACTCAGATCTCTATTCCATGGTACTGATAATAAAAGAACCATTTCACTCATATGCAATATTTATGGCAACTGTCCAGTCATTGTGAGCTGAGATTTAAAGCAAATTCATTTGGTGTGGGGTTATTTTCCAAGATGCAAGAAAATGGGTCTGTGCTTATATATTGTCCTTTCCCTCTGTGAGGGGTAAGAGACATAATGTGCTTTGACAAAACTGCTGTCTTTCTTAAGTACCACTTCAGATCTCACCCTGGGTAATGTAGATATCCATGAGATAAAGTGTCCAGAGTAGACAAGAATTCATTACAAAAAGTCTGATTCCCATGTTCTTGGAAATGAAAGAAGGGACTGTCATGTGTGATACTCACCCATCTTGTTGGAACTGCATGTAGATATATCCACTAACAAAGCATTATTTCGCAGAATCTACCTGCCATTCACTAATGCAGCAAGGAAGCAGGCCTTATAAGAGAGGTGAACCAATGAAACTCTGACAGCAGTAAAAATGTTATCTTGCTCAGTCAGGTTAGTACCCATGATCAATTCCATTTGGGCAAGGATCCAGTGTCACTGAACATGTTTAACCAAAAATGGACAGAAGATCAGACAGGTCTTTGGTTTGTCCGATAGCCTTTATTTCTTGATGACACCAAGTACCAGTGATCACGGAATGAGAGGTTTTAATTGTGACTGATGCTAAATGTTTCTCTTCAAAGAGATATAGGATGTTAGCTATTGAGGTACATATGCCTGTAGTGGTATAAAGTTTTCTTGTGTGAACCACTGTGAGAATATATTTCACTGCCTTTGTAGGTGCATAAAGTGGAGCATCATCTCACTTGAGCGATTTCTCCAGCAATGGTTGCGAGAACTGATAATATCTGAAGGCGTATTTTAATAAGATATAGACATGCAGGAATAGCAACTCTGACTTCGGATGAACACCTGCCATAATGACTGCTTGAGCAGATCAGGGAATATCTCAATTTCCTGGAGATTCTGTTGCGAGATTTATGAGGCTATTGATCCAAGAATTACAATATTAGTTAGGGGCCTCGAGTGGCCGAGGGGTCTAAAGCGTTCTCCGTTACGGATCATTGCCATCTCACCTCTGTCTGCGTGGATTCGAGTCTCCGATTCGGCCAATGTGGGTATGTGAGTAAGCTTGCCAGTAGCTTCTCATGGGTCGGTGGTTCTTTCCGGGGTTTTACCAGGTTCTTCCTCCACCACTAATACTGGCCGCCATGTATAGCCTATTGTGTGCTAAAAAATGGCGTTAAACCCTATAACAACAACAATATTAGTAGAGCAATCAGGGTAAGCTGACACTCCAATTCTCTTGCTTTCTGTATCACCTTTGAAACCAGAGATGTTAGAGTATAAGCATATGCATTTAGGCCATTCCAATCAATAGAAAGAGCATTAAGTGTCCGGGCTTTTGGATACTGGACAGGTAAAACAAAGATTGGGAGTTTGGCATTCCACTGTGTCATAAATAGGTCCACCAATATTGGATCCCATCGGACACCCGAGTGAAAAACCAACGGATTATGCGACCACCATATTTGTATTAGTTAGTTCTTGTGGGATTTAGCTGGCCTTAGATAAAATGAATTTGGATGCAGATTTGTTATTGAAGAAAACCAATAAAGTGAACCCCAAACAAGAATACAAGGATCTGGGAGGTTGGATCCACTGTGCCATTTGAGATAAGGCATCACAGTGAAGTTGTCATACAGAATGAGAACCCCATTCTCGTATAAGTTCTCTAACCACCAATGAAAATATTTTGAACAGTTTTCATCTCGAGAATATTGACATGTAAATAACGATCCTCAGGGGGCCATAATCCACTGGCATCCCTTAATGATGGAGGGAGGATTGCCCCTCCACCCAATTTCCCTGTGCTTGCATCCATATAATGACTGCTAGAATTTGTACTTGCAGAGGTATACTCAGTGTGAGTCCAATGAGGTTTCCCAACCTTTGAGATGGAATATCACATTGTGCAGGTTGTGAAAGTTGGTTGAATTGTCAAAGATGCCTCCATTTGCACCACAGAATCAGGAGGTGGGTTGTTCCTTATAAGCAAGGAAATCACCATTGTACTGATTCAATTCTTGTTCCTGAGGGAGACATACTCTGTTTACTTGAGTGCTCAGCTCCAGACCTATATGACCCAATAACTTCAATGGTAAACAGAGATATCCTTGTTATCTCATTAACCCCTGTCACCACAATATATCTTAGTACTTTACCTTTTTTATCTCCTGAGTGCACAGTTTACCTTGCTTGCTTCCCAGGAGCTCCTTTGGAGTGGCAGTATTAATTTATGCCTGCATCCCAAAGCACATTTCAAGTGGAATAAACCATTGGTTGACTTCAAGCTATTTTCTCATTATGCAGGCAATTAAACCAATCAAATATTGTTGAGAACATATGTGACAAATTGCAGCATAACTGAAGGAATTCACGCAAAAATTATTTAATTTATTGCAAATAGCCTCCACTGTAAAAATCAGCAAGTCAGGTGCTGTTAGCAAATCTCAGGGATACAGGCACTGGTAAAGCTAACACTGCTCTAGGTAATCCCTCTGCATATATGCTGTAGGGGAACACCTGTCTGCCTCAGGGGTTAATGAGTTAAAAAGGAAACTGAGAAAGAGAAGGAGGGTAATAAAAAATATCATTTCATGCTCCAAGATATAACCTACATGCTGTTATGTAGAATGTAACCTTCGTAGGTGAATCACAGGAAGTTCCTTTAAGCTGTGTGATGTCAGGCTTTTCACAAGTCCACATTGATTGTATGATCTCCCTACTGTGCTTAATTTACCGAGTGAAGAGAGTCACATTTGTAGCAGAGAGAACCCTGGGTGAAGGAGGAGGTGCACTGAAAGTGATAATGAGTCCCTCGGAGACCACTTGTGGGAACCACACATCATAGCAAATCTTCCCGATTTGGTGGCAAATGACTGCAGCCTTCCATCCCACTGGGATCTGTGATAAGGGCAGCATGAACAAGAAGTCATTGGAGACAGGGTGGGTCTCAATGGAGAGAAACAGTGGTAAAAAGATCGCCCTATTTCTGCTTGTGAACTAAGAAGAACACATAAGCTGAATGATTGCACTTGGAGACCAAGTGGAAAGTGCCACGTTTGTAGGTGAGAGAACCTATGGCAAAGAAGGTGTGCTGAAAGTGATACAGAGTTCCTCCAAAACCACTTGTCAGGTCCATGTCATGGCAAGTCTTCCCCATGCTGCAGCAAATGGGATCGGTTATAAAAGCAGCATGAAGATGATGTCATATGAGACAGAGAGGGTCTCATGGAGAGAAATACTGGCAAAAATGATCGCCCTTCCTGCCTCTTGCCCACTTTAGTAACATAAGAACTGGTTTTCAACATTTGTAAATTTGGTACTACCATTTCCCAGTGGCATGTGTTCTAGGGATGTCCCTGTAATTTTTTGTTAATTGCCATGCCATATTGGTAGCTTATTTGTGGATTATGTCAACCTGTTCATTAAAGAGATCAGATTAATGTTGAGAGCATAGCTTGACCTTTTGATTGTCATTAAGAATGGTGGAGGTAGACAGCACTCATCTCTTTCCACAAGTTTTAAGTCCTGTAAGTTCAAAACATTTTCATACAGTCACTGTACTCTTGCAGGGATCGATGTGGGTACACATGTAACTTTCGATGATCCATCACCCTTACTGTGTGCTGGGTTCTCATCTGGCTCGGCTTCAAGTTCAGCACAAATCATGCTGGGTGGCCTTGATGACTCCTCTTGGTCATATCTGTGCTAGACATAAGCCATGAGTACCCTAATATTCGGCATTGGCGGTAAAGACAGCACTACCAGCTTTTCCGGCACTGCTGCTGCATATATGTCAGTCCAGCATATACCTGTGTCTGCAGCTCCAAAGCTATGTCTGGACAGGAAGATTTCTCATCGAAACTGCCAGTGAGATAATGATATGTTGCTGGCTGCCCAGCAAACTGATGGATTTATCACTAAGATCCCCATAAACACTGTGTGGTTGGACCATTCCAGCCAAGAGGTTTCCATGCTGAGATGGTTGGACAGCTATTAATGTTGCGGCAGTATTATTATTATTATTATTTAGGTACAGATGATCAATTGTGCATCCCATGCACCTCGACTTACCAGCAATGCTTGGATATAGGTGGAGGCTTACCCCATCTGGGTTGCCTTAAATTGGGAATATCCCATTAATGTTTTGCTCAGATTGGTGAGAGTGCATCTTCGACTGCTGTACCAAATGAAGTGTCTTATTCAGTAATTGATGGTCCCCTTTATCCTCTGGACTTTAGATGGGGGGTGGGATTCCAGCGTCCCCTCCCAAGACTTGCCAATGAGGCTGATTTGAGGTGGAGGCTAAGGATGTCAGAGGTATTCTGCCATGACCATGACCATCCCTCTTTCCCCTTTGCTGCTTTCCAACCATACAATGCATATTTAGCTCCTTTACTTCAATGCCAAATGGGTCCCCGAGTGGCCGAATGGTCTAAAGCACTCTCCATTACGGATCACTGCCATCTCACCTTTGTCTGCATGGGGTTATGTGAGAAAGCTTGCCAGTAGTTTCTCATGGGTCGGTGGTTCTTTCCGGGGTTTTCCCCAGGTTCATCATCCACCATTAATACTGGCCGCCATGTACAGTCTATCGTGTGCTGAAAAATGGCGTTAAACCCTACAACAACAACATCAATGCCAAACAGGGCAATCTTTGTGCGCGTGCATGTCATGCACGTAGTAAACATTCCTCCTGAAACAACACAAGATAAAAGAAAACAATGCATAGATTTGCAAATTACTGGTAGTATGTGACTAACTAGCCAACAGTATAAATCATCGTTTAATTGGTATATGCTGGAATGACACAAAACACAAACTAAAAGGGAGGCTCACCAGTTATTACGTACTTTTGAGAGAGAGATGTATGTAAGGTAAGTTGTTTGCATTTTAAACATGCACAGTGGAGAGAATGTTGGCATACCTCTATGCTACTTTGACGTAATGTGGCTGACATTTCTTTGAATATTGTATGTTTCAAAATTTTACATGATCTAAGCACACTGCTAACTAAAATGACTGCTCCCATGTGCTAAAAAAATCAGCCTAAATTAGTCTAAAGTATACTAGCCATAGCAGCTTTTAAAATGGGAAAACAAATTTTGCCAGACTAGACACAATACCAGCATTTGAAAGTGCAATGAATGAATTACCAAATATATAAATGTATTTAAAAAAGTCACCGGCTCTTTTTTTAATAAATTCACCTCTGAAGTTCAGGAAGTGAAAACGACCAAGTGGAGCTAGAACTTTTTGAAAGGTGCACATCTGGAGTAAGGCCAAGCTGTATACTCTATAACCCATATTACACCCATCAATCAAAATAAAGGGAATTAAAGGTTCTTTTAACAATACCTAATATATACAAGGTCTTTTTTAAATAGCCAGTATAACCCAGGGAAATTATTTTTCTTTAAAATTATAACCCTATGCAAAATAGGAAACTGTAGAGCACCACCAAAGCAGAAACTAGTAATGTGTTGAAATTACTAGGTCACTAAAAATACTGTCATAACTAACAGATCAGTGAATTGTCAAATCAGAAACCTATGGCCCTGTTTAACATTTATGCTGCACGCTTATTTAAGAATTAAACCATGATTCTATCAAAACAGCATGAAATATGAATAAATTAAGCGTAATTATCAAGCATCACTTCAGAATTTCGTTATTAAGTGTTCCATAGCAGAGGGAGTAAGCGAATAAAGTCAAACATAAGCTAATCCATAATGACTGTGTGTAACGTCAACGATAGCGTGGAGGGACTGTGGTCCTACAAGATGAAGTCCTGATAAGTGACAAATCTCTCAAAATATTGATGGAAATTGTAGAATAAAGTATACGACATGCAGTAGATCTGCACCATTAAATCAAAAAGAACATTGGATGGGTCCATAGGAACACAAAAAAGGGTTGGATTCTTGGAGGATACTGTACTGGGTGTGTCTTAGCACACAGCAAAGCTATAAAAAAACTGGCGACACCTGGTGGTATCAAAGGGAGGTAAAGGGTAAGAGTTACTGCTCTTTGTCTATTTAAAAATAGACTGGATAAGATGATTTTCATCTTTTAGTAGGGCTGGATTTACGAGGTAGCAGGCTAATAGTCCTAATGTAATGTGATTGGGGAATGTATTTGAAGGAGAATCACTGGATTTAGTACCAATCATGGTATCATGGGGAGATCACTCAAATCTATCTGCCACCTAGGTGTCCAGATAACTTCCAGCTTTTTAGCTAAAACGTTTTGGTCTGGGATAGCTAAATTTGCAAAGTAGTTGAAGATCTCCTAAGGTATTATGATTGGGTAATATATCTGAAGAAAAGCATGCATCCTTTATTTTAACATATTTTTGTTAGCTTTTTCAATGTTCTGCAAGAAGGAGGAATCTCTTTACAACACAAAGCCGGTCATTCTCAATAGCAATCAGAATACTGCTCTGCCATTTCCATCAGGTCATGAAATAACCTCAGAAGTAGTTGTATGAATACACATCAATTTGATGTGTTTTGTGATTCACCTCTGACACAGAGTGTACCACTTATGTTACCCACAGTAAAGACAGAGAATATTCCAACTCTGAATTTGCCTCCTTCACTGTCATATGTTGGATGTGAACATTATATTGTTCTCGATGACAATGAATTACATCCAAGGTTTCTTACTTAACAAAAAAGGCAAAGGATGTTCCAATTGTCTCAATAGACCTAATGATAGGTTGCTTTTATTTGCCAACAGCTATCAGCAAGTTCAGCCAATCAGATGCATCATTACCTCAATAAGCACAGATGTCACTCTTTACTGAATCTGGCCAAGATCTTGATCATATAAGTGCATACTTCAAGTTTGATCAAGATTAATCAGAAAAATGGCTTCAGGAGCATAGGTTCAGCCAATCAGATTAGTACACATGGCCCTCATTTAATATCAAATTCATCAGATATAATAATACATTCCGAGCTGGTTCGAAGTCAGATTGGAAATGAAACCTGCACAGCAAATACATTTATCCAATTAGAAACACAATCACCTCATTAGTATCTGTGGAGCTTGATCATTATGGAACTTATACAAAACCTTAGAGATATAATATATATTCCAAATTTGATCAAATCAGATCAGAAAAATGACCACAAGTGAGGGAAGAAAGATAATCAATCAGACACATGTTCGCCTCATTAATATTTATGGATCTTGATCAAGATTTTGATGATATATATGCATTTTCCAAGCTTGGCTAAACTGGTATGGACTCCAGAGTGGTAACATGCAATGGTTTACAGACTGACACATGACAGACAGCACGTCAGACGTAGGCCATCAAATCATCGTTCAAAAGTATTTACTTCAGAAGCTATTATTAATGTCCACCAACCAGATTATGTATCTTTAAAGTCACAAGGTTCAAGTATCCACTGAGCAACAGCAAACACAGCAAGTACGTGATTACATTGATCAGCCACTATAACAGAGGCCTCACATGCAATGTCTGCAGTTGTTAATTCCTACTATTTTGTAGAGAGAATACATAATTAACCTTCCCACCATGTACAAAGGACAGTCATTAGTATGAAAAGTTTACCAACACATAAATATACATATTTATTCCTAATTCCAACTGCACTAGTCAGGAATATATATATATATATATATATATATATATATATATATATATATATATATATATATATGTGTGTGTGTGTGTGTGTGTGTGTGTGTAAATATGTATGTGGTCATGAACTGAACACAAATACTTAACCTGTTATAAAGCACAAATTTAGCTCACAGTTAATATCTTTGGCTGTAAGGGTCTAGCATGCATTATCAGATGCATTCCATTTTCAAGCTTAATGATTCTAGCATAAACAGTGCCAAATAAATGAACTTTAAAACAAAGTTTAAATGAAGTCAATGAAATATAGGTCACAGAGACCTCTTTTTCAATATATTCAACAAAGTACTTATCAAGATGAACTCCCTTTCTAAGTTTCATAATTCAAGTAATAATGTATACTGCATGCCGTTCATGAGCCAAACCAGGCATGTGCAACATCCTCTAAGGCACAGGCTGGATAAGCGATTTTTAAAAATTTTATTAGGTAAATAAGTGGCAAAGCATAAAGATAACTCATTGTATAAAATGGCAAGTTGCAAAACTACTATAAATTTGACTGGCATTTTGTTTACTCCTGTCACACACAGGTATCCGTACATAAAATGGTCAGCAGTTATTTACCCATTTACAATAACTAGTGTGTTGCATCACAGTTCCTCTGTAATTCAAACAAAATCATTTTAGTTACTATGTATTAACATAAAAACAACAGAATCTTTTCTGCTATAGCAGTTGGGCTAATAAATGATATTTGTGAGAAGTAGCTAAACCAGAAAACTACTGTCCAGAACTTACCCTAGCCTGACTGTCCCTGTCAGACATCAGGACAAGTGCGTGTAATGCCTGAATATCCATGACTGTTACAGATTCTGAATTCCTCAGCTATACCTACATCTCATGTCTGTAAAAGAGTAAAAATTCTCTCAAAGTCATGCAATTATTCTTTACTAAAACATCCTACCCATATAACAAAGTCTGTCATATAACATCAAGTTCTATAATTGATATCACTTTATTTAATTTACAGGAATATGAAAACTATTTATAATGTGTTGTCAAACATCATATATATATATATATATATATATATATATATATATATATATATATATCTACTATATATATCTACCTTCCTTTCAATCAACATCCAAAAATGATAAGAACTAATCAGTTTATTAATTTTAACACTTTGACACAGAGTAATACATGTTACCAGATCCCAAATTCTAAATGTCTAAACTTTCTGTGTCCAAATTCTCTTGAGTGCAGCTCTAGTAGTAAAAAGTGCTGAGTGCAAAGGGAGTTTTATGATGATTCTTATACCAGTATATGGATTTCCCAGTGTATGCTTTGAAAATATTTTGCAAATTGAAAGTCTGTCATGAAATCAGAATTGGACTGACCGCTCAACAAAAAAATCAGATCTCCAATCGATAAGACTGATTTCAATCTCTACTCTTCAGCAAAGCAACACCAATAAAAAGTTAGGAGGGAACTTATGAATGGAAAACCCTAACAACTGTCAAATAAAATGTCACAAAATATTGATATTTATTAAATAGTGGAACAAAATACTTTATGGTCCACTGATACATAGTATAAACCATGATAAATGCAGAATAAAAAACATTTGAGGCGAAATAATGAGACAATGTTTATATGTAAATGTTTTCATCTTTGCTTTATCAATTAACAAAATAATATATGAACAGCAAATATCCAGTAGAAAATGCCAAAGCATTATGTTAGAAGACAAAGGGGTGACATTTAGCAGGGGGATGGGTCAGTTCAAAGAACTTAAGTTGATTTTCAAATAGTGTTTGCCTATATTTTCAACCAAAGAAAAAGATTTGACATATTTATTTTCTCTTTATGGTTTACATATAATATTAATAAGATATCAGGAGTCTGATAAGGAACAAGACATATGCATATTAATAAGGTGACCTTGTATCTGATTACCTGAGTTTTTTACCACTCGGAAGGCAGTATTTCTAAACTAATTTTGATCAAGCTTGGAATATATGCTTTTATCATAAAGATCTTTAACAAATTTGATAAGGAGTAAGTTTCATTCACAGAAATGAGGTAATGTACAGCCCACACAATGTTTCAAAACTCCATGCTTCTTGGTGGGGTGGGGTGGGGGGCTTTCACTCCACTATAACATTCTAAGGTGTTGGGATAACTACCACCTACCAATCACTACCATGCTCTGGCAGGCATGCTGATGGCATCATGGAGCGGCTGGTCAGCATTATTGATTGACATCTGAACAGATAATGAATGAAGCCCACCCATGCAAAGAGAGAGATATCAAGAGTTATTTATGATAAGACACTGCTCAAAGAATCAGTCATCTTTACTGCAATAATATATTTTTGGACAATTAAAAAATAGTTTCAAAAGTCATACATATTCAATACATGCATATTTAGAAAAGGCTGACCAACCTCTTTTGCAATAAGCTTAAAAAATAATGGTAATTTCATCTTGGAAAAGGTGCATTTTTACCATATGAAGCCATCTGACTTGGCATGTTGTACTTAAATAGTAAATCTCAAGGAAATGACATGTAATAACCTAATCATAATATTGTTATTTTTCTTTTAACTATTTCAATGCAGTTATTAAAGTATGCAGTTTCCTGTTTGCGACTTTTGGTGCATTTGGAACAAAAAACAGCATAACTAATTTCTTTGAATAGTGTTTGCATCTTTTTGTATGTGGTATATTGCTTTGAAGTTATCACAAGAGTTCATTAATAAGCTGGATCCATCTTAAAGAATGAGATTTGTCTGCACTTTAGTGACTATTTTCAATCTGAATCTTGGTAAACAGGCTTCCCACATTATCAAGATTTGTGTTTTCTATCAGTGAGATTTAAGCAAATTTGGAATAATGGGATCTTTCAGCCGAATGAGCTTCCTACTACTCAAAAGATAGCATTTCTGACCTGATTTTAATCACACTTAATAATATCGTCAAGAAATTGGATGACTTTTTACAATCAAGCCCTACTGTCATTCACCTCATATTTTATACATTAAAAATACTGACTTATCTCATGGTCTGGATAACAGACGTGCAACTTAAAGTTAATATCTCTACTCCAGAAACTTCAAAACACAGCTGCTCGGATCATACTTAGAGTACCACGATCAGAGCACACCGCCCCGCTGCTCTGTACCCTACACTGGCTATCCATTCGATCCGGAATCAAACACAAAATTTGTTCTCTGTGCTACGTTTCACTGACGGACTCTAGTCCAACATACCTTTCTGACCTCACCCATGTGTACACACCAGCAAGATACTTTTGCTCCTCTTCTGACAATCATATACTCATTATTCCCTCTATGAAAACAAAGTCATATGGACAGCATTCTTTTGCATACCAGGGCCCAGCAACGTGGAATGAATTGCCCACTGAACTTAGACACAAAGACACAGTGATCACATTCAAGAGTGCTCTCAAAACTCACTTATTTCGACTGCAAGAACAAACTTAAAGACCTAATAATGTTTCCTACCTTAAATATTCTCAGCATGTTTTTTATGTTTTCTAATTTCATGGTGTTTGTTTTTGTAATCATATCATTATATATGTTTTTTATCTTATAGGTGTTGTCTAATGTTGTTAGGCGCTTAGAGTTTCTAAAGATTATGCACTATACAAAGTCCTCATTATTATTATTATTACTGTGATCCAATGCACCCAGGATATTCAATCATCAATGCCCAACGTTAGTGGACAAGGTAAGCTGGGTCATATTATACTCTTTCCTTTTACAAATAAAGAACATAACCCGGTAATGTTTTGGTGTTTCCTTTAACAAACAAGGAACATTACGAGTAATGTTTTGGCATTTCCTTCTAAATAAAAAACATTACCTGTTAACGTTTTGGTGTTTCATTTTACAAATAAAGAACATAACCTGATGTTTTCCTTTTACAAATAAAGAACAGTACTTGGTAATGTTATGGTGTTTTCTTTTAGAAATAAATAATATTGGTTGCATTTCTGGCATGTATTTTTATGTTTTATTTTCTTTGTGTATTTCCATGAGAGATAAGTTTTACAAAGTTTTATATGTGCTAGCTGTGTGATGTTTCCAACTGAAGTTATCATTTTAATATAGAGTGATATCTACCTTCTTGGTGCACATGCCCGAAGTGTCAGAACAAACATGGTAATTGTAAACTTAAATGATGGGTCTGTTTGGTAAATATATAGTCATTCGAAGCAGTAATAAACATATTTGGTAAATTCCATGGTCACTAGTAGTGTTTAGCTGGCTGTCAATCAAGCCAATGCATTTATATACTAAAATCCATCCATTCACACTGAAACTGGTCATAAATGACAGATGGTCATTCAAATCAATTTTTCTGTAACATAATCCCAATGATGTGTAAACTTTATTAATACTATATATTGTATAAAGCATCAAAACATACATACATATTCATGCTCTTATTTCTGTGATCTGTTTATCAAAAATTACATTTAAAACCTGAAGAAATTGACACAATGTCACTATGTTCTGATACTTCTCTTTTGCTCGCTTTCTGATATTCAAAATACATAATCATTCTATTAATTATAAATTAAACATTTGAATTTTCTGATGAGGATAATGTACAATTCCATTCAAAATCCAATGACAGCATTATAGATAGGTAATTAAAATGCAGGAAATCATTTCTGTCAGTTGCTGCATGAATATGAAAAACAGACATTATCTATGTACCATTCAGCAAAATACAAAGACTTCAAGTTAACGTCAGATTTAATTTCTAATTGCTGTGGGGAAAAAAATGTGTGTGTGTGTGTGTGTGTGTGTTTTGGATTTTTAGTGTAGCTTTAACAATTTTTCAGTCATATCAATATGATGTCTGCAGTGTGGCAGTTCATAGTGATATCTACCACTGGGGCATCATGCCACAGACATGTTGCATATGTCCCACATTATCCCGACACCAGGCAGAACAGTCCTAAGACTAACCTCTTAATGCTAAGCGCCATGAAAGGCAGCTGTTGAGACCAATTTTCTGAGTCTTTGGTATGACTTGGTCGGGTTTTCGAACCCACAAACTCACACATCCAAGGCAGATGCTTAACCTCTAGGCCAATAGAGCGGTAAAAAGAAAGATACATTTATACACTAAATAACATGTATATGTGCTGGGACAGTTTATAAATTAGTCTCAGGTATAAAAGTTTACATGTGCACTGTGTTATAACTGACCAGACACAAAATTCTGCCCAGCCACCATTCACCCCATTTCAACTCTTAAGTTGATCTCACCTGTACTATTTTGTATTAATTATGAAAGTAGTGGCGCTTCTTAGAAATGCAGAAATCATTTCCAAAGCATTATACTAGATAGTTTGACACATAGCTTGTAAAAGATAATGCTCATGCATGAACTTGTATAACCCGACACACAACAGCAGTTCACCAGCCAGTTTGTCTTCTTTTCCACTGAGGCAATTTCTCCAAAGTAGTGAAAATAAACAATGAACTCAGAGACAAATGAACAACAATTATTTAAATGAACCTATTGCAAAACTTGTACAAAGATCCACAAACATACATGAACAGCTTTCTTTCAACAACCATCTTATGGTTGTAGAGACTATTCCAAAGCGAACATGTTAAAGAGCAAATTTCACACATAATTTCATCTCAACACTTGTTTGTAGATTTTTTTAGTGCACATGCTGTAAAAACTCCTATGGTATTTATCATATGAATGAGTTTTAAACACTATGAGATACACAAAAAATATATTTTTCATTTTTTCATGAATGTATTTTCTGAATTTTCAAATGGACAACAAAATGTTCCATCACTGTTGGAATCAACTTGTCTTCTCTGGTGAACATTCAGGTCACTTTTCTGTTCAGTCAAACAACATGTCAAAAATCCACTGCCCATACTTCACAGCAAAATATCATCCCATCTTTCTGCTGGTGTCAAAATAATGGTTGGCACCTGATGGATTTTAATATATCTTATCAAATTAATCCTACTGCTGCATTTAGTGCCACATATTGCATAATGAAAATTTCATGTAGGTGTCATATTGACTTATGTTATTAAAGAAATGTCCAAAAAGGAACCATTCATGGGCTCCATCTCTAAATCAATCATTCCTAAAGTGCCTCCTCATAATCCACTTTGACATTTCTTGCATCTTCTTCTGCCTCATCTACCTTTGTTTATCCATCTCATTTATTCCTGCTTCAATACCCCAGTATCCATTAAATCCACTGTATTAAATCTGAAAGATAAAAGTTCTTGATTTATGAAAGTGTTCTAACAACCAATAACATGTCAACCACCTTTAAGCAGAATCTCAAAACAACTAAAAGACTTAATTCAATCTATTGGTGGCTCATAAAAACTAGCTCACTCACTTGTACGTTGGAATAAACTTTCCTTTAAAGGCGCTCAGTCTACCACTCATCTGTTTTCCGACACCACATTTAGGAATACGTTTTCAGAAAACATACCACAAATATAGTAGTGTATGAGTACCAAAACACAGCTTTCATTACATCCTCTAAAGAGGGATGTGTTAGATAGGCCCATAAGGATGTTATGGCCCAAACCTCATGGTATTTAATTTTCATGAAAGAGAGGTCCTTATCCATAAAGGACTAGTATGCTCTCTTGATAGTTAATGTAATCCACCTATAAATGGTGGAAGCTGAAATATCAGCAGAATCTTAATGGGTATGAAAAGATGTATGTCACGGAATTATATAAATCCCTTTTTTAAAATATTAAACACATGTACTTGGGTTTTGTTTTTTGTCTACAACAGTACCTGAGGGTGATTGTTGTTGTTGTTCTAGGGTTTAACGCCATTTTTCAGCACAAGATAGGCTATACATGGCAGCCAGTATAACTGGTGGAGGAAGAACCCTGGAAAACCCAGGGAAGAACCACCGACCCACGAGAAGCTACTAGCAGGCTCTCCCACGTACCCATGCTAGCAGAGCCTTGGACTCGAACCCACACAGACAGAGGTGAGATGGCAGTGATCCGTAATGGTGAGCGCTTTAGACCACTCAGCCACTCAGGGCTCCTACCTGAGGGTGATTTATGTATATTGTACAAAGATTTCGAAATAGTGAGTTCGGTTCATCCTATGCCACACATGCAAAGGCTTTCGATGGGAAGAAAAAAATACTTCCAGCACACAGATGATGTATTGCGGCATTGTCTGTGTATAAATACCTCACCGTATGCCAAAATCTTAAGATTATGGAACGTCTTGTCAGTGAGCGGTCTACTTTAAGGACTTGCACATCTTCAGCTGAAGAGCTGACCAGAGTGATCGGAGTGATGACCAGAGCTGACCAGAGTGATCGGAGTCGCAGCTGTATAGCTGACGAGAGTCATTAGAGTGATCAGACTGACCAGAGTGATCGGAGTCTACATTGTACCAGCTGCAGAGCTAACCAAAGAAGTTGACCATAGCAGGTGTTATGTTGAACCATAGCAGCTGTAGAGCTGAGTAAACAGTGTTGCTGGTCGAGTAGCAGGTGATCTGGCATTGCTGACCAAGATTGGTGGGTGCTGATTGCTTGATTGACCAACCTGGAATAGCGACTGCTTAATTGACCAGTGTGACTGGTATCCAAGTGTGCTGGTGAAGTGTGTAACTCCATACATGTAATCTTTTAGCCGTGGACTAATCTTCGGGGTTTGTAATACCCTGTGTGTTTTTGGGACTGTGAAGATATTTTGTACATCTGTCCCTTTGTTTTCATCATTTTCACTAATTGAGTGAATACATTTTTACTATACGAGTTAAATACCAGTTTTACTATTTGAGTATAACACATCATTCTTCCGTTGTGAAATCACTGTTAATCATTCACCCCTTGTCCTTGTACTGTGAAAGGTCATTTATTTGAATTTTCATCATTTAGTTCATGCGGATTATGTTAATTGATCCAATATTTGGATATTATACGCACGTATTAATCATAATTCTTTTCTCATTCAAGTCATTCATCATTAAACATTGCATTTGTATCACCTTCAAAAATGTTCTGTTGTAAATCCGAAATCCCACCTGGTTATCTTGTTACAATGTTGTCAACCCTTCCTTCTCTCCTTAAATGCTGCCATGTCAAAAATAAAGACCTAACCAGACATAAAAGTCTTTCTTGATCATCCCCAACACAGATTCACTCGAGACTGGGGATCTCAATCAGCTGTGGTACAAATGAAGGAAGCTCAAGTTTTGCACACAAAAAACGGCAGAGAAAGAGACCCATAATTCAAACTGAACCCAATACAACCCTGCTCTATGAATAGGGCAGGAAGTTCATTGCTTCATCTTGCAGATGCTAAAGCAAGAAAACCGTCTTATGGGTGAGGTTATCAAAGGAAGCTTAACCCAATGGCACATAAGGGGTTTTGTAAGAGACCACAAGACACAAGAGGGATTCTATTTAGGCATTAGAGAATGAGATACAGGATTTTAAAATTCAAAATATCTGATCAGGTCTCCCAAGAGAGTTTGTGGGGATGGCTGGGCCCTTTAAAAATTTCAGAGTGTTGGAAAGGGATGCTCAATAGCCCTTAAAATTTGAGCTCAAGCATTGTTTCTCTCCAAAGAGAAGAAAATCAGCTAGAGGGTTCATAGAGGGACAGCTAGGATTGACACATTTTCTACTCCAATCACAAAAGATTCTATACTGACATCATATATCATATGTTGTGACATAGGTCCTTCCTCTGAGGACAAGTCCATGGATGATCCACAGCAGGAGATCAAAACGATCATTGAACCATGATCGCTGAGGCCACATGCTGGCTAGCAAACTGAGGTGGACTAGGGAGTGCCTGACTTTGTGAAGGACCTTTGAAATCAACCTGAATGGAGGGAAGGTGCACATGAACAGATGAATCCAGTTCAGGCTTAAAGCATCCGATGCTCAGGCCCTCTGGTTAGGGTCTCGACAAACATAAAAAGAGAGCTTGTTGTTCAACCTGGTGGCAAATAAATCCACCAGTGGAGTACTTCAAAGTTACAACAGGAAGCACGCTACAGATTAGTGCAGAACCATTCTGTTTTGACTATTTTCTTTTTTCTGGACAGACTGTCACCAATTTTTTTCCTGCCCTGAATGAAGGCGAACAAAAAATTTCCTTCTAAAGTTGCTCAGCAAAGGCAGTTCCAAACCTCCATGTAGAGAGAAGGTCATAGGATTCGCCCAGTGTTGGTATGTGAGAAAGCTTGTCAGCAGCTTTTCGTGGGTCGGTGGTTCTTCCTGGGTTCTTCCTCCACCATTAATACTGGCCACCATGCATAGCCTATCATGTGCTGAAAAATGGTGTTAAACCCCACAACGACAACAACAAATTTTCTTGTTACTCTGCGATATACTCAAATACCTAAAGTGATCAGAGATAACTGCAATCTTTTGGTGGTCTTTAATGGAGTTGATACCCACATACTACAAAATATTCACTGGACTTGGTGTTCAGGGGACATGAATTTGATAAATTTTAGAAACTTCTCCCAAGCTCAAACGACCCCACATAGATTTGTCAAGATAAATTTACATGACCCCCAGATTGAGGTATCACATTTTAAAAATTTTTGGTTGAGACTATATTCTGTCACCCTTTTTTAAATATCGCTCCACTCACTCAACATCAGCACAACAATAAAAAAAACACACACACACACTTTAAGGCCACAGGAATTCTTGCCCCTCCTGACACACATATAAACAATAACAAAACCAGGTGACTGCACTTAGCATGGGAAAATAGTTATGCCATGTATATAGGTAAGGGACCATTTTGTTTTACTCTCGGTGCAAGCATGTTTTGGATTTCACTTAAAGTTTGGTTTCACAGAACAGCAGGAAGGGGGCCTGACAGATGAATTGCATCGAGTTCCATAAACAGACAGACGATAGGAAGGTGTATATATAGTAGCATAACCCAATAGTGGATACATACTCAGAGAAGCAGTCCATTTACCAAAATAAAACCACAATGAGGCCATAGGGTCCACCCTCCCTGCTGCTTATCATATCAATATGTGGCACAGGTGTATCGTTTCACCCCTAATGTTTATACACAAAAAGATCTAACCTGCTCAATGGTCAAGCATGTTACAACCAATGCTCACCAAAAATCTTAGGCCTAATAATTGTAAAACTTCAAAAAGATTTCATTGGTTACTCACCTGTCAATCAAATTATCCCTCCAGGCCTTCTCCATCACTGAGGTTCATGACAGTGAGCGCCAAGCTACAGTGGTAGTTTTCTAAATATATTGATTTTCCCACCCATCACAGAGGTTCCAGGTGGAAAGGATTAACTGCACTAGCACAGTACATGGAGAATGAAAAATCGTATGAGCTGTACATACTTCCAAACATGACGCTATAAGGAATGGATTATGAGACAAGACATACCATGGGTAATTTAAATGTAGGAGAAAGACAAAGGACATCATATTTTTCACACAGTGCATGCTGTGGTAAAGAGTTATCATAACTTTGTTTGATGTAACTACTAAACATGTAACCTGAAACAAATGCTGCATCCAAGTGAACAAGGAATCTTCAAACCATGTGCATAAAATATAAACTTTCCCAAGCTATCAAATGCCTGTATTATTGCATGAATTTGTTTGGCAACTACCACTGTTCAGAAATATAACCAATGTTGGTGTCTTATCACCAATTTTACTACTAAAGCATTCTCACACCATCCCATTTGTTTGTATCCCGTTGTGATTTTAAAAACAGAAGGCATCATGGATATAAAAAATCCACAAAACTTAATCATTTCATTCATTGATTTACAAGATCTAACCCGATTATTGCTTGGGGGTCCCAAACAGTCAACTTGTTGGCTTTCAAATCAAACCAGAATTTCTTCAGCAAAACTGTCACCATATTTGCTTGGGTCAATCAATGTTTCCAAACAACAAATGTGATGTAGTTCAATGCCTTTGAAACTCTCAATAATTCCACAAATTTTGGATTTACATGTCTCTGAACACATGCATACAAGAGTTCTTCCTATCTATTCAATTTGTTTTAGAAATATTATTACTAGACATTACAAATACTAGACACAGATTACAAATTTTTCATTGAAACAGACTATTTTTGAAAGATGAAATGAACAGGGAGCAGTCTGTTTACATTAGGGGCTTCTGTTTGCATTGAAATGACAATAACTCAATAGTGTTAGGGACCCCTTGGTGACAATCATGTGATAAACATAAGTCAACACCAAGTTATGTCAGATTGTCTCCAACCTAAGTTCACGATTCAAAGTAGACCATTGCTCCAGCTGATGATCAATGTTCACCCATGTCTTAGTTTTATCTAATGCACACTTTTTTCCTCAGATCCACTTTCAAAAAGCAGGATGGCCTCTCTTCATTCCCTTTCAAACCAACTTGTGAATCACATGCGAATGTTGTTATTAGATTAGTCACTAATGAAATTTGTCACATCGCTACTTTTGGGGCACTCCCCAGTCCAACAATGTAAGACCTCGGCCTTGATAATTATGTTTTGGGCATTGAGGTCTTGCTGCCTAAATGATGGTGCAGTGTAGAATGTTCTGATGTCGACAAACATCGTAATAAAAGTCAAACTTTCAGGAATATCTCACACTCTTGGCAGCCACTATCAGCACTTTTCTACAAATTAAAGTTAAAATGTATTAGTTAAACTTTATTTACTCTGATTTCCTTTTCCTAATAAATTCAAATTCTCTAACAAGCAAATGAACCTGTTTTTAGTTGGCTGGAAAACGATGGAAGCCAGGAATGCCAAAATTGGGTTCAGCTGAAGTATTATTCTTTAATGAAACAATTAAAAATATATCTAGAGTGCCTATTGGAAAATTATGCAACATTTTGTTTCATTCAAGAAATATATCCCCACATGAACACAGTTCAGCATACCTCGACTACCGTCGGGTTTCAACAAATTCAAATATATGTCAACGGAACATAAAAATGCACCCATTTGCTAGTGTCAGATTGTGACTCCATCAGGACAATGACAGCACAATAAGTATATTAATTACACATAAATATGTGGAACGATCATTCCAAACCAACATCGGAACATGCTACATAAGGCTATTATTTGGGCAGTAAGATATAGCACTAAAACATAAATAACATGTGATACATCTTACACTGTAGGACTAGAGAACTCCCCAAAAAGAACGGGATTAGGAGCAACTTCGTGGACAGAGTTAAGGAGTGGCACCTTGGATTTTGAACTGAATATCTGAACATCATTTAAACCTGACATCTTGATTATTTTAAGAATGGTTTACGTCAAATAGGGGTTTTTTTAGCAAATGATTTTAGATTGGAACAATGGTGATAACAGCAGCATTGAAGATTCAAGAATTGTAAATAGGTGGATGAGTTAGTCCTACAGTATTAGACATTGACACAGATATTTATGTTTTGGGCATCTAGGTCTTACTGCTCAAATAATGATGCTGTGTAGAGTGTACTGACAGCATTTAACATTGGAACGACAAGTAAAATTTTCAGGAATATGTCATGCACATGGCAGCCCATATTGGCGCTTTTCTACAAATTATAGTTACAAAGTTTTAGTCAGACCTTACTTACTCTGGTGGCTTTTTTCCTACTTAATTGATTCCCACAAAAGCAAATGGACATGTTTGCAAGTTCAGTTGGCCTATATTCCAGTTGGCTGGCATGTGATGGATGACAGGAATACCAAAATAGGTTAAAAGGATGATAAGAATCTTTAACAAAACGAAGCTATCTAACACTTTCTTCAATATGAATATATTTTATTGATTTCTTTGAAGAAGTATACTTCAACTTAACCTGATTTCGGCATTCCCGACTTCCACTGCATTCCAGAAAACTGAAATGTTGGCCAACGAAACTTTAAAACAGGTCCATTACTTCTGTTAAAATCTGAATTATTTGAAACAAAGACATCAGAACAAGTAAAGTCTGACTAAAACATTATGACTTTAATTTGTAGAAAAACGTCGTTATTTGCTGCCAGTCGTGAGATATTCCTGAAACTTTGACTTTCGTTACGATGTTAGTCGACATAAATCACGCTACATAGCTCCGTTATTTAGGCATTAAGACCTAGACGCCCAAAACATAAATACCAGCGTCTAGGTCCAACATTGTAGGACTAGTGGATGAATGAATCATCTACACGCTGCTTTGTCGGGTTTTGTAAATATTTTCGATGAGTACACTTTCAAAATCGATGTTAATTTTTAATATTATGCAACAAATAACACATTCATATCAAACTGTCATTTAACTCCATTCTTGATCCAAATTTGGGAATCACGAAAGCATGCTGAAACCAGTTTTCGTGTCACAATTTACTACCATCTGTCTCATTCACAGCAAATCTGGTGAATGTGCTCGTTTACTACGAAATAATATTTCGAGAAGCATAAACGCTGGTCACCTGTTGCATTACAATGTTTTTTTCTTCTTTCTTGTTTTGTTTTGGAAATATCATTGCTAAATAAGTAAATAATGATACCACGTTTTGGCACCCACGTACTGGTTTCCTCGGTAAGTATAAACATTCATCACTGTTAACAATTTAAAAGCCTGGGCAAGGTACCGGTCTACGTCATCCGTTTGCCACTAATCGGAACCATTCGGCAAAATTCTTTTAACTTGGTATACAACACCGCAGACCTCAGGGAAGTTCTTACAAACATAAAAAGTTTCCTTTCTTTGCAATGGGGGGGGGGGGGGGGGGGCAGGACACCTGTATGGTGCCCGAGGAAAAGAAGATAAAAAAAGAAATTAACTAACAAAATCACTTTAAGCATCACTTAAAACTTGCCACACTTACAGACATCGTTGCGATATGATTGGGAAATGCTCAGCTTCGAAATGATTTTACATATGAGATTAAAATAATCTCAAGTATTTTCTTGGACAATAATGGTATATTATATTTCTTTATAAATAGACCAATTTACATCATTTTTGTGATATGACAACAACAACGGTATATTTATTGAGGACATCATCAGAATTTCATAACGTTTCACATCTAGTTAGATGCAAGTTAGACGGGAGTTTGTTGATAATGCTAAGATTTGACATTTTGGCTTACTTCCAGTATTAAAATTATTTTTAAGAAACATAAAGTTTTACAAATTTACATACACTACTTCATAATGAATGATATGATTAATAGTTAATGTCATAAGTTGTATGAATTTTCATTCATATCAAGGAAATGCGTATCCAACAATATACATTGACAAATAACGTTTTGTATGCATCACGATACGGTCGTGTGTATATTAATGTTATCATTTAGTATATAAAGCTCCGTTTGCGTGAAGTTTTTCTATTCCGTATGCACCACATGAAATTTGTGTTCATGAAAATGCTCTCGCTTGGTATGGGCATATTTAAATGTTGTTTCCCTAAACATCAAATGAAAGGCAAAGAATTATCAATGAGATATTTGACATTACTGGAGTAGCCTATGCAAATGACAGAATTGACTTTGATGATAGAAACGAGAAATTAAAAGAAAGACTGAGATATGAACATGAAGACTTTCTTCAGTACTATGAACAATATGTAGAAAGAAAAATGCCGACAACTATATCAGCAAGAAAGACGAACTGTTTGCAAATTACAAGACCGAATCCATAAACCAACTGAAGCTTGCTGTAAAATGGACCCCAATGATCTTATTCCACAGCTACACAAAGCTGTACGAGTGCAGATGACATATATGTGGCGGGCACTTTACGATACTTTAAACTTCTGTTTGGTTCCAAGATTTAGTAAATATAAAACTGCACGGGTTTACTTTCACAAATTCCTGAGTGCTAAAACAAACAGAACAGAAACCAGAGATTGTTATCTTCTATGACGGCATACACTATTAGAAGGACGCAATGCGTCGCCAAAAAGCCAAACTAGAAGATATTGGTGAAACCTGGCGAAACATATACGGCAAAACAGTAAACTGAGGACAGAATCATTAACTTTCAATAGCAACCCTAGCTCTGTGATTGCTGATGAACTTTACATATCTGGTTAATATATGGTTCAAAGTCAACATTTAATGTACAGACTGTCTTGAAAAAGGATGTCATAAATCTCGTAGTGATTCTTACAGCAACTAAATTCCCTTGTTATTAAAATATTGACATGATGCAAACGATATAATATTCTTAACAGTGATATACCACCTCATAATCAGTACCGTACTTTAGAAAGGATAATGATGTTTATTCTTATCAGTGACGAAGAAATTAGACATGAAATCAGTCTGAAATGCGAACCAGTCACCACGTGACTGTTCAGGTGAGGTTAATATCAGTATACCATGTACATGTTTAACTTAATTAAAGTGCTTTGCAAAAGAATTTAGTGTTAATTTCTAAAACTTATTTCTTTCTACAGCTCTTAGTGTTTCTTAGTAGTTCTTAATGTTGAGAGACAGTAAATACATGCTTTCTTTTTGTAAAGGCTGTAACATAATGCAGAGATAGAAAGAAAGGAAGCAGATTGTGCTGATGGAGAAAATCTTGCCAAATTAAAACTCTTTGTACACAGTTTGAAAACAGTAGTTTTATAATTGTTTTATTCCCAGTTGTATATGAAATATATTTTAAAGTGTTCTTCGTTTTTTTTTTTTTTTTTTTTTTGTTTTATTTTTGGTTCCTTTTATCCTTCTGTTTCATACCTGTTTCTTTTCATGTTTTTCGTTTTCGTTCATTTTTGTTGGTGTATTTCTTTTATTGGTTTTCGTTTCATGTTTCTTTGTGTTACTTTCTCTTTCTTACATTTTATATTTTTTATACACCGACCAGTAAAACTTGGTCTAGACAGAGTTGTCTTTCCTGATGTACAAAATACATTTGTATCTGTTACGGTCCGTGTTAACAATATTTATCGATTTATTTTAAGAACATTTATGCTTTCTTGTGTAATTTAATGCTTTACAATGTTCTAATTACCCAAGTTCTCGCACCCAGAGCCTGTTAGTGTTTCTTAATAGTTCTTAG
This sequence comes from Sinohyriopsis cumingii, assembly GCA_028554795.2. Classification (NCBI taxonomy): domain Eukaryota; kingdom Metazoa; phylum Mollusca; class Bivalvia; order Unionida; family Unionidae; genus Sinohyriopsis; species Sinohyriopsis cumingii. The sequence goes on from JAPYKE020000047.1 coordinate 3,784,535, forward strand.
CGGTGTTTACTAGGACCACTCTGCACCATAGTCGCTAAATAAGCGAATCTGCTACATGGGTCGTTCTGCAGATATTATGAACATCTGCGAGATTGGCTGATAAGGTGAGGTTGTTCATATTTGCAACATGCACAATGGAGAGAATGTTGGTATACCTCTATGTTACTTTCATGTAATGTGGCTGAAATTTCTTCAGATATTTTGCTTGTAGAAATTGTGCATCCTCGACGCACACAACTTACTAAAATGACTGCTCCACTGTGCTAAAAAAAACACAACCGGCTTAAATTAGTGAAAAGTAAAGTACACTATCTTGATCAGTTACGCAGCAGGAGAGGCAGATCGGCCAAAATCAGGCGGCTTCGACATTGGACGGTAAGCCGCAGCAACAGTAACTAAGTGGGCGGAGCTTATAGTTTGATATCGGAACTATCCATTGGGTGTTCTGACATAATAAACACCCTTCTACCTAGTCTGTGTTATATCGACGACTCCGACTTGAGAGCGGCGTATCTTCAAAGGTGCTTTAGAAGGACTGAATTTCGCAGTCATGTTGTTCCTCAGTACTGATTTTGATGCTATCAAGAAAGGTAACAAAATGGACGCTTAGTCCTGTAACGAAATTAGGAAATATTTACAAAGAAGACGTAACCTAAACGTATGAAAGTTGAATGGGAAAAAAAGAAATTTACGCCGCGACTGTAGAAACGTTCTGGTTGAAAAGGGAATATAGTTCAGAAATGGAACAGGAATAAAAATGTGGGTGTTGAACGAAAGAGAGTTACAGGAATGCATTCATAGCGCACCACACGGATGTCATTTGGCCTTTATCAAAACGTGTGTCACATTTATTACATACTTAAACTTACGGTGATAATTGTTTTAATGGGGCATATCGACAATTTAATATAGAATTTTGTAAGAGGGTTAATTTTTTCACAAATGTGCATAACCTGGTCAGAATTCAACGATGGTAGAAAAACTACTGAGAAAATCTTCGTCGTCTTTTATTGTGACAACACCAACATCATTTCGCTTATCATAATATCGTTTTAGCCCTCTGTATTTTCTGCCCCTGCATGATACACTGATTTCTGTGTTCCCCCTCAGTCCCTTTTCACGTTTCACGCAAGATTTTGGCCCAGAACTATCTCGCCGGACACTCACTTAGTACGCCCAGAGTATGCGTCGACCGTTTGGGACCCATCTACCAAAGCAAACATGACCAAATTTGAAGCAGTACAACGAATGGCAGCACGGTTTACTGCTGATGATTATCGACTAACCAGCAGCGTCTCCATCATGTTCCAATATTTGGGATGGGAAGAGTTTCAAGCTTGACACCAACAAGCTAACGCTGTTATGATGTACCGGATTGTGCAACAGCTCGTTGACATCTCAGCAGCACCATACCTCCAACAGACGAGATTTAACACTATATGACATTTATGCAGATTTCTCATCCCCTTCACCAGAGTCAACGCATACAAAGACTCCTTCTTCCCATCAGGAATCTGCCTGTGGAACTTCTTACCAGCCTCCCTAGTAAAGGTTAATTCCATTCATGCTTTTAGAGCAGGGTTGGTACGGGGATCGCATAGCTTCTGATCAGGGATGCTTTTAACTCGTTTTTAGCTGCACTTGGACCTTCCATCACATTTACATAGATCACACCATGAGCATGTTTGTTCCAGAGGAACCCAGCACATTATTGAAAGAAGAAGATGATAAGAGCAATATTCACCATAGTATGATTTTTCAAAGTGGGTTATTGACCCCAACATAAGCCACCGACAACAATGATTTTTTGCTCGTGACATTATTATAAAACATTCCAGGATAATGTTCAATTAGAGAAAAACTTGCCGTAATTATATAACGAGCAAGCAGACCGCAGCAAAACAATTGCGAGAACATTTTTTAATCTCACCGGAGTCAAAGCACCATTTCCACGGTCAAAAATCGCGCAAAAATATTATGAGATCAGATAAAATCATTATTAACCTCAAAGGAATTTGAGAGATTGTTTGCTATTGAACCGGAGATAAAACCAGATAGGTTAGTAGTTAATGGGGGCTGTTGAGTGTCAATGGAAATCTCAGTCAAAAAGGTCGTGGGCACGTTTAGAGTCAAGACTTTTACTGCCCCCCTCGGCACGTTTAGCGTCAAGGGAAATTTAACATGGGGAATATTGGGCCTGCATAACGACAAGAGAAAGTTGGGTTGTTGTTTAGGGACAATAGGAATGGAACAGGTGAGGTGACGTCACGGTACTGGACATTAGTAACAATGTTGCAAGGGTTTGACCTGAATACGCGCTAGTCTAGGGAGAGACAAATACAGTAGATATATAAACATAGACATATATAACGCATACAGCACATAGACATAGAGTGATGAACATCAACCACATATATAGCAAAGGACCAAATATCTTTTCGAGGCATATGAGTGGCCCTGAAAGCCGTTGGGTTCTTCTATTTTCTCCACTTCTTCCACCATCTCCTCACTTTCTCTATTATTCCCTTCTTCTTTTCCCTCTCTGGCATCCAGTCAAGCTGTCCCATTGATCTAAACTTGTCCTGCACCTTGATCCAGTTTTGATTCAGTCTTTCAAAGTCCTCTTTTGTTCTTTCTGTTTTCTTTGTCCTTTCTCTGCTTTGCCCAGTTATCTTTTATCTTCTTCACCCCCTCTTTCAGTACCTTTCTCATCATTTCTTCAGCTTTCCTTAATTAGTATATTCCCCACTTTACAAAAGACCACAATATCAAATTCTCTATTTGTTCTAAAAAGCACCTGACTTTGATCTCACCATCAAGTGCTTCCTTCAATGTTCCAACTCTAACATACTTAGGTTGAATGAAGCCTCTTAATTTCTCCACTTTCTCCTCTATCATGTCTTGAATCAGATCTCTCGCTACTTTCAGACTGGTCACAAAGTCTAGGCTACCTGAATACTTCCATTCATCTGCAAGTCTTTCCACTACATAGGTTCCATCCACCATCCATTACCAAATGTCTTTTAAATCGTTGAATAAATTCATCATCCTGTGTGTTGACTAGTCAACTCTGGGTAACCAGGCTTACTTACTTACTTAGTTGGATTAAAGTCGCATTCGCCCGCTGGGGCCTGTGCGACTGTTTAATGCCTGCACGGCAGGCTTATAATTTGATCGTAGGGGAAGGAATCAGTGCTACAACCATCACACATTTCTGCACTCAAGGAGTGATGATGATTTAGCTGGTAGGTCTTGGGACTAGTTGTCACATACAACCTGTAATTTATGATTTTATGAGTGGTAATAGATCCAACACACACTCATCGTTAAAGTCCGTATCAACTGCAATGAGTACATGAGTGGGAATAGATCCAACATAAACTCTTGTATGCATCTATAGTCAGTCCGTTTAAGGATCTGTCAGAAGTTGATTATTTATGCGTGCACTGCGCGCTGAAAATTACAGTGTCTGTCCTAAGCAAGGGCGAAAGGAGGTCAGGTTGGCGCAAGGTCACAGGATGGTGCCGAGAGATTCTAGGGTACATGGCCTAAAGGCTGTCGCTTTTGACGGAATTTTGAATAAAATAACTTAAGTGCTGTTGAGAGGGTTAGAGAAGACGAAGTGGTCTCCTAGATGACAGCTATGTTATATTCATGATCTATGTCTGCAACCTTGTATGGCTGGTCCTGATGGTCCTGGGCTTCAGACCACCTTATATGTGACTAAATTTGGGATCTTATACTAACTTTAGACCTTGACGTTGGATATTTTATTTGCCGCATTGTGCTGCTGGGCCTGATGGTCTCTGCTGTTTGGACATCCTATATATGTTAATTTTTAGGGCCTATTTTCCTAAGAATGTTTTTTGTGCCACCTTGTGCGGAGGGGCCTGATGGTCCTGGGTGTTTTGACCATCTTATGTGTTCTTATTTTGGGTCCTTTTTATGCTGAAATTTTAACCCTTGCCTATTTTATAGCTGTCACCTCGCGCTATAGATGGTGTTAGAATGGAGAACTATGTTAGAACAGATGATGTAGCGGAGTGGAGCAGAAGGAGAAAAGAGATAATATAATTTTTCCCCATAGGTTACTGTTTATGTTTGATATGTGTGTCAGTGGGCGAGGCGTGCCACCCCTCCGGTGGTGGGTACAAGGACCCGCCGGTTGCCCAAGTACGTCCACTTGCGATACAATGTTTATGAATGTTTTCGGCCAGTCAGGATGCTCTCATTTTTACAAAAAAAAACCTATTCGATTGTTTAAAAGTAATGGGATCGGCTTGGTTTAATCCCTATTTATTTGTTTGAATACCTTTTGTTTAAGAGATAAGGGTTAAACTTTGATCTAGACGGACTTCTTCGCTGAGTAATCAGGTCTCTTCGACGTTTCCAAGTCATCCATCTAGAAAGTTGATCTTATATTAAGCCTATTTATTTGTTAAGAATCTTATACTAACTTTGGGAGAGTCTTAGAATTTGTTTATTAGTCCTGTTTTCCTAGTAAAATTTATTATCTAAACGTACGCGAAGGCATACAAAAACACTCTACTATCCACACACTGGGAGAAAACAAATATACTATCCACACAACATACGCGAACGCATACAAACACACACTATACTATCCACACACGGGAAGACGTTGTCGTCGTCGTTGTCGTTGTAGGGTTTAACCCCATTTTTCAGCACAAGATCGGGTATACATGGCGGCCAGTATAAATGTTGGAGGAAGAACCCGGGAAAACCCCACACACGCAACGTCTACTCCAGTCCTGCTCCCAATTTACATTTGTTCTTGGGAGCCAAAAGACGGGTTCAGTGGTCTCATCATCCCAGTCTTCACTTTGTGAGATAGTGAAGACTTCCCTTTGCCTTACATTTTGCAGTTGAGGATGATGAGGTCTTCTTATCTATGGAACTGGTGCTGGTGGCTGTAGCTGACGCTGTTGTTGTCGTGGAGCTGGTTGACTTCCTGATTGTAGTTATAGAGGCGTTGTCACCTCAGGCTTCACTTCATACAGAGGTCTCAATATGAGGTGTGGCAGGATCCATATCTTCTTTTCCTTCTCCTCTTCTTTCCGTTTCTCCTCTTCCTCCTCCTCTGTCCTAGCATTTTCTGTCATGGTCTCCATAGCCAGTTCATCTAGTATGCGCCTTGCATACTCCAGGTGCATCTGAAGCTTCAGCACTTTCGCTAATCTCCGACTCATTTTCTTCAAGTCGATACTCAATGATGGGCGGCCAGACGTCCGAACAAATCCCTTTATATTTGCAAAGCACGGACGTGAAGGAAAACATCCCATGACACTAAAACCTACATAACACATATCATCACCTAAAAAGAATAGAACGCGCAGACCTAAAAGAAACACTCATTCACTTTTTTACTTACAATCACAGACTACAAACAAAAACACAGACTATTTGCCAAGCTACGGAAACGAAGTGCTTATAGACACACTTATATTTTTCTGACATAAATCAAAGAAACGAAGTGCTTATAGGCACACTTCTATTTTGTTAACGTACTGTCAAACACATATATACACATTTTGGGTAATGGAACTTGTATGTCTTCTAGAATATTGGGGTAGCACTGAAAAATGGCCAATTTTTGTTGACGATATTTATGGCAATCTTTTATAGTCTAAAATTGCGACCCGTCAGGCGGCAGGCTTTCCTACAAGATAGGGTCTGCTTCTTCGGAAAGAGGAGAACTCTTTCGTGTCCGAACGGCTGTCGACAAAACATCTGTATCGTTCCTCCTGTTGTTGCTGTTGTTGCTGCTGCAGTTGCTGTTGCTGCACTTTCTGCTTCTGACGTCTGTACTTCTCCGACCATTCTTCTTTTTCTTTCTTGATTTCCTCTCTGAAGAGCTCTTCTATCAGGTCTTCGATCACTTTCAACATTCTAACATTCTCTATCTCTTCAGGCTTCGGTATCAAGCTTTGCCTAACACGATGTAAATTCACGTGAACTTGGTAATATTGGCTAGTATTGAACACATCTTCATAGGAGGATGAGTCAACAATGGATGGTCAGACTCGAGACTGCCTCGCTATATATGGTTCAAGCGCGGACGCGATAGAAAATATCCCTAAAATGTTTATATGTGCAAACGTTATGATAGTTGAGTTTAGGGAGAGTGATAGAGAGAAGTCAAAGAGCATGTATAATGATACAAATTGAAAACAAAAGACAGGAACATTTTTTTCAAAACACAACATTTTTTTTATTCAAACAACTAACAATCAACAATTAACCAACCATAGGATGACAGGGTTGTGAAGTAAAGTGAGATTTCCACTGATGGAAGTCATAGGGCCATTGATGTACACTATGTTTTCTAGCTAAGGACAAGAGATATCCATAATGGTCACAAAACCATGGATCTACTTTGTCATCGTTTCTAGAAGAGTGACGATTCAAATAAGTAACTAAATGTTCTAAAGAATATCCAAGACTGCGTTGATCAAAAAAATACACACAATATTGTCCACACACCATGGAATATGTCCCTTGTAATTTCACATTATTGAATCGTGTCGTCAGGGCATTCATTCTCATAAAGTCGATGATGCAGTCTTCCAAAGGTGGCAAATCATGCGAATCAAAATACTCCATACTACCACTACCCTCTTTAGGAAAGTAGACGTCTACCCAGTCGGGTACTGGGAGATGACTGTCGTCCGTGTTTATGACCTAAGCTTGATGGTCTTGAGATTTGCGATGAAGCAGTTCAACTTTAGCACACACCACTGGATTCCAAGAAGCAGTATACTAACTGTGGTTCAAAATATAATAAAGTTCCCATGTATCCATTTTTTTCTCTCACGGGTAATGATAAGTCATCAATTCAATCCGAACTTTTTGCTTGAAAATCTCTGAAAAGTAACCGTTTCTTCGCATTGGCTCCGCACTCTGAGCCAAGAGAGCTTCAATGTGATGGATCTCTAGAGCAATCAATAGATGAGAGGAATGATCACGCAAGTCTTTATTCCACTGATGCAACACTAGTTCTTCTGAGATGAGACTCCATGCGTTCTCCAGAGACTCGTCCAATTTTTATTCTTGACTCATCATCATTTATCATCTTGAATTTGACTGGGGTGATCGTTTTGACATCCATAGCAATCGTTCTTGATCAATTCCGTATATTTTTCTGCCAGGTGATTGGCAAAATACAGGAGACTAAATGTTGTTCTTGTTTTGGCCATCTGAACTTCATCACTATGTCCTCTTCGTCTTTTTCTTTGAGTCCTGTTTCCATGGTATCCTCCTATTTCATTTCTAAAGATTCTCCACCATTCAAAGAAGGATAACAGGCTTCGATAATTTCTAATAGTCTAGAATGACTTATTTCAAACTGTTTTTTTTAAAAATGGTATTGTCGAATTCAGCATACGATATGACGTTCACCGTGTTGCTTACAGGTATTGGCTATTGCAAACTTAAGTTCCACACGAATCTGGCCGGAATCTATAGGGCGGAAATGTCCTTCGTCGCTTTCTTGGTCTGGAGTGGAATCAAAAGTCCACAACGTGTAGCCTTCTGCATAATTCTCGTACGTAATGCCGAGACTGGTGTTGGTTCCTAACAGTCCCGTGCCTTCGTAAAGGGACAAGTACGATCTCAAGCAATTCTTCTTCTCGTCACTAAAGTCAGGTTCGAAAGGCCTTGCACACAAGGTTTTGCCATCTCGACTGACTTCGATCTTGCACGCGTTGTAGTGATGAAACTCACATACTTGCTGTACCACGCGGACGAGCTCAATAAATAAATACCTGGACGTGAGTTCTAAGTATCATTTGGTGTGGAAATATTTCCCTACCAGCAGGACACCCACGATTGATTAAGGTACTCATCGACGTGAATAAACATTCGTCAATACAAAGGCTTGATCAAATGCAAAGTATTACCTCACACCGTCTTGTACCATCCCGTTTAACCTAACCATTACCAACTAATGCTTCCTTTGAGCCGTATCCTTGCGGAAACCTGTAACCAAGACCAACCTTGTCGTCACGTTCAGGAAGAATGCGCTACGACAGGGACGTCGGTCAGCGTGGAATTGTTTTGCGCTCTGCAACTGGGATACAACTGTTAGAAATTTGTGAAATTTACCCCTTTCCCAAGATAGAAATGTCCCGAAAGGAAGATAATACTCACTAAAGCATTTTCTCGGGCTACCTTGCTGCCATTTTGAAACTAAAACAAGAAGCCAACTGCTATTCTTCCAGGTGTCAGACTCCCGAAGACCAAGAGAACTTCAAATAGGAGTACCATTCCAGGGAGGGCATCACTTCAGGTCACGTCGATAAAAAAGTAGGAAGCCGCTTATTTGCCAGAGTCAGGTTGAATTGCTAGTGGGGAAAGATGGTACAACGACCGTGTTTATTCAAGACGGAGTACTTAGCTGAGCACAGCCGCTACTACAGAATGATTTACGACAAAAGAAAATATGTGAAAGACTTGGTCGTCGTTCGCCAAGACCCGATCCTGGTCAATTAGGAAGAACCAGAATTTGTACAGGCAAACGAATGTGGAAATGTCATCATTGCAGCCTACGTGACGAACCACGCTCGCTTAAAATTGTACAAAGCTTTACACGGTTAGGAGATTGTGTCCTGTGCTTTGACACGGACAGTTGCATCTGCATCCATTGATAATCTACACCCAACCATCGAAGGAGACCGTTTAGGGATCTGTACAGACAAGCACCCCGAAAACAAGATTCTGAATTTTGCTAGCGGCGGTCCTAAATTTTACAGCTACGAATACCGAAACAAACGAGAAGAATTGCACACCGAACGAGTCAACTTGTGAACTTTGATGTACTGAAAGAAACTTTGCAGTTCAAAGATGACCAAGACTTTAGTGTGTATACCTACGAACCGAACAAAACTGTATGTTTACTCTCTAAACAAATCGTCATCAACCTTTAGAAAAGCTGCATCGAATCGTCTTCCAGAAGCGAGTGCGGATTCCCAACCACTCATCTTTAACGTACGGACACGCCGATATTGCTTGTCTATAATCGGGTGACGTTCAAGACGGACAGTTAATTTATGAAGAGTAACCCGAAGCTAGAAAACTGAATCAGTTCACACAGATACAAACGAAAGAGGGAAGATCTACAAAGAAGTTAATATCGGACTTTCAAGAGTAAAACCCATTTGATGGATCGTCCACCCGAACGCATCGTGTGTGTTACAAAGAGCGGCACTCGGCGTACACCCTCCTTCATTAAAGTCAAGAAGAATCCATCGTCTTTCAGGAAGGCATTGCTTGTGAAGACGACGGGATCATGTCTGACACGAGTAAAAAACATATGGTCATCTTCGACGATATGTTAGGAGAAAACCAAGAATAAATTTAACTCTAATTTAACGCAAAGGGAATCATCGTAATGCCAGTGTCATTTACATTACTGAAAATGTGTTTTAACAAAGTAATGCCCATTTCACTATCAGTCTCAATACTAATTACATAGTTCCGTTTAAATGTCAAGGAGATAAATCTCAAGTGCAAGTGTTAGCCAAACAGTTAGGAATTCTTTGACTGACTTATGCATACGACGTTGCTAATCAAGCACCTCACGCCTATTTACTCGTCGATTTGAAATCCACCACACCAGATTATCTGCAATTTCGTACCTATCCGTTTCACGACTTGTGTCAAAATGAAGGGCCCGTCGTTTACACGTACGCGTCTCACAAATCGACAACATACTAGTAACTTCTTAATCTCATCTTCCAGCCAAATCATTTCATGCCCTGTACGGTATCAATCGAAAAAATAAAATCCACAAATGCGTGCTCGTGTATTAGAAACCATTCTCAAAGAGGTCTTACGATGGTTTACGGTGACAGCGCGTCAATTACTTGAAATCATCATTCACATCCCTCATCAAATCTAATGCTTTTTTGACAAACAGAGTAGCCTTGTCGCAACTGGCAGATCCCATAATCAATACTTAAACCAAAAGTCAAATTATTTTGAAGTCTGTAGGTAGTGGCCCTCTTGGAGGTGTCATTATTCATTACATCTTAAAATGGGATCACAATGACTTAGAAGCAGCCACCACCAAGGAAAAAAGCATATTCCCAATGACGTGCCAAGAAGAAAAAGTGTGGCACGACTAGGTTACATCCCAAAAACGTCCAAACAAATACAGCTTCTACTCGAAAGTTAAGCTGTGCTATCCTGACACAATCTTACTCCTCCAAATCACGACCCTCGGGGATCGTGTCTACAGCATCTTCTTCCACTTCGCCGTATCTGGTGATGTCAGTCAAACCCATTTTCACACGCACCTTTCACAATTTGATGAAAAAATGGAAACCCGTTTCTAAAGGAACCTATCCGGCGACGACTTCTACTTCTTTTCCCGCAGCGGCAGCCGTTAAAAGGTACCCACCCACAGGATCAAATTCCAGGAGAGATCGGTCATTACAGAATTTACTGGATTTATCTAAACAAGAACTGTCACGATTTAGTCCTTTGCAAATCCCTCAACGTCGAGTAATGCTCATCACGAAATGATACACATAAATCTCGTGCCAGACGATTCGCTTCAGTGTTTTTAGCTCCTGAAAGTAATAAGAAAAGGACATCGTCATCGTTCAGCCAGACATTGGGGAATTTCCGTTGGTCTTATCAAAGCCCCTCCACCGATGCAAAAACATCTCATCCAAACAGCCCCGAAAGAAATCATCGATACAGTGTGTTAATGTTGTTTGAATGTCCTGAAAAGAACGATGCCATTGTGTAAACACCAGAAAGAACGCTTATCAAAACATCGAAGTGTTCTTAGCCAAATGGTCAAAAAGAAAATAAATACCCATCAGTCAAAAGAAAAAATGTGTTGGTGCAACGCGGAGGATTTCTTTATGCCGATACTGCTAGGACCCTTGATCCAAGGAGTCACTGGAGTACTGCTTGGAGAAATAGTTTTAAGTGTTGCACACAGCAGTCCGAGATAAGGTGGAAGAAGAAGATAAAAAGGTCCCCTTTTCTGGAAAGACCTCAACTTGTACTTTGACATGTCATGGAAAGACTAAAGTAGACTTAGTGCCCGATAAACGATGGCTGAAATTACATCGGTGGCAAGAACATCTGACGATTCATTTACCTCCCAAACCTAATCTAACCAAGATGACACAGTTGCAAGTCGAAATGCTGTCGTTGAATAATAGTCCCGATACGTCATAAACGGAAAAATCGCAACATCATGGTTTGTAACGACTGCACCCCTTTTACCAGAAACATTTAGAGGAAACAGCTAAACTGACCCTGAAAGATTTCAAGACTATGGTCAAAACCAGTCGATACCGCCATCACCACCTCCCTTTGTGACCAAGACAGACGCAGCCACAGGGATGCCAGCGAAAGAAGACGTTCGAGAAGTCTTTCAAACACCATCGGCTCGCATCCAAAGTAAGATTTCAGCGTCCATCGTGACCTTTTCACCAACTCTCAACGAGAAGAACTCAAAATGTAGGTTAAAAAGGCGATGTCAACCCCTTCTTTGACAGAAATGAAAAATAAAATGGCTAACGGAAGCGAAAAAAGAAGGCATTAAAAAAGCTATCCAAACCTCATGAAAGTAAGAGTATCATCAGTGAACAGCGGGAGACTTTTTGAAGAGTCCTGATGGAGAACCATTTAGCCAACATTTGCTACAAACCTTCCATTCCTGCAGGTTATGAATGAGTTTAAAAATTGTATCGTTCTGCCAAAACCCAATTGAAAAGTGTGCGTTTACCCCAGGTGCAATAATGATTACAAGAACAAGCCACGAACACGTTACACAAGCCCAGTTGACGAAACATTTCCAGAAGTCGAACCAACGTGAAGGGCATCGGTCATCAAGGGCAAGCTAATTTAGCAGATGTCTCTTATTTGCCAACGTAAAACCATTACAAATATTTGTATTGTGTCATTGACTTCATTTCCAAATTTGCAATGGTCATTCCTTTGAATTCCATCAACGGATGCTAAAATAACGCATGTGGAAATATTTTACTCATCAACATATGCTCAAGTACATCGACGTAATACCGGGTCTGGTCAAAGCTTACAACTAATATTACTATCAGAGCATCGGATACGCCCCAAAGAAGTGACTATCAACAACGAAATGGCCGTGTTTGACCTACTGTTTGGTACGTTCCGTACTGCTGTCCCCATGAATCATGGACTGTTGACGACGGGAGGTTGGATGGGCATTGGAAAAATCAAACGCACCATTAACAATGGATATTTACCGAAATGGTCCAACTAATTGTTTCGTGTCACTGGACGAGTGCGTGGCCATCAACCTTTCGTTTATAATTTGGTAGACATGAACGGCGAAGTGTCAAAATGAACATTTTCTCGCTCGGGTTACAATTAGTGACCAAAACAGAAGATAACGTTTACGACATCAAAAGCATTCTCGATCGCCGAACGCGTAAAGTAGGCAACGTCGAGTCAAAGAAGTGAAAGAGCGTTGGAAAGGATATCCCGATATTTTTATTCTTGGATCGACGCTTCACAAGTCATCAACTATATAAAGAAATGAACATTATGGCGTTCAATACAGTAGCAGTAGCAGCGACTGGTCCTTTTCATAGTTCTTCTCTTCAAGATCTACAAAAGCAAATTCTGGGTGTGTAGTGCGGAGAACGTGTGCCTAAATCGAAAATCGTCTTTTTCTGCCAAATCTTTGTGGTGTATTGTGTCGTCTGTGAGGCAAGGAGACAAACAATTTTTGTGGACCATTTTACTCAGCAGTTGCATTGGTAACGTTCTACACAATACTTCCGCGAAATATTTCAGTCACAACGGGAGCCTTCTGACCAACACCAGTAATCCCCGAAACAGCAGCAGTAACAACCTTTTTTGGAAACTTCTTTAACCTCGAATGACGCTGAAGAAATCAGAACCCTCGAATTATGAACAACCAGTTTTACTTAGCTTTGCCTAGTGACAGATCCATGGATGTGTTTCCCAACAATACCCTTTGTTTTTGCACTATCAAATTACCTTAGGCCATATAATTAGATCACAAAGCGCTTTTCGAAGTGGCTTTGGTAGAAATCAGTCATTCCAAACAAGTCCAAAATGTCAGTGGAAAACAAACGAAGTTTACTGTCGAAATCATGAACGATCAAGTGCAACAACGCTTAATTCAAAAAGTCAATCGCCTACAAATTCCCAATGAAGCATTTACCGAATAAAACTTCATGCCGACTATAATTTACCATTCAACGTCTAGTGGAAACGATTAGTGCCATTTTCGATGCTCAGTTTGACAATATCCTGGACAAAAGGAAGCGAAATCCAGTACCATTAAATAGTTCGTCACCTGTTAATGACATTTTCGTGTGCCAAAACTTTGTCCATCAATTTTCCTCACAGTTGTTTGACATTTTTAGTGGAGACCTCAAAATAGCCCATACTTCCAAAGACATTGACAATAACGACCACCTTTACATCTATTTTCTTTGCCATGAAGAATTGAACGAAGGATTGAATTTGATCTTTATGTATTCCGATTTGGTGGACTATAACTTCGTGAAAACACACCTGTGCCGTTAGTGAGAATCATTCCTTTCAAAGTGGATTCTGACATCGCTGCTTATGATGTGAGTGAAAAACACATATCAAGTTCACCGTGAATTTGTATACCCATACTATTTACATGTCAGTAAGTCGTATTTCGCAGTGTCTACATTGGTATTAAAGGAGACCTGGAACAGAATATTTCATTCTCGATAGGAAAAGTGACGGTGAAAATACATTTTCGAAAACAATTCTAGATCGCCTTTTAAGTCATGTATCCTGAATACCGAGGAGTCGCTCAGCAATGAGGACATGGTTTAGCAGATATACTAAAATCTGCGTTTCTTTCAGTGGCTCCCGTCATCAAAGCGATAGATACAAGATAACTTTGCGCTTCGAAAGATGCCGCTTTGACGAAACGAAAATAATTTCTTCAAAATGTCCTCATCGACAAACAAAATCCCAAATAAGCCTTCTTGAGAGCAGGCAAAAATATGTTGCTTCAAACTTAAAAAGACATTTTGGCTTACCGAGAAACTCCGATAAATTGATTGCATGCTACTGAGCAAGGCATTCCTTCTTCGTTCACGCCACATCAATCCAAGGCAGAAAGAGTCGACGGAAACCGTCCAGAGTTCATAAACAGGTTGCGAGATAAACTAAGTAAAGACGAACAAAGAATTATACGTCTTTGATTATTAAACAGAAGAAATGATGCACCCAGATTATTGCAAATGTTCCAAGTAAGAACTGGATCTGTTTGCCATTCCACCCACCATGATGACGATGCGAGAATCCCAATGGGTAGAATTTCATCTCGTCTCCTCTTTTACTGACTTATCTCCCTTAGAATTTAAAATCAATGGACAGACCGAGGATTACAATGTTTTGAAGGTCAAAGTGCTCCAATGGGCATTACAGACGTTTTCAATCGAGACGCCGATAAAACGTAGGCCACTATTAACAATTTCATTCATTCCTTGTTCAGGGAAGTGAATTTGTACTTGAATAACAAACTGGTCAGCAGCAGCATGGATACTAACTTGACCGAGCGTACATAGAAATTGTTATGACCTACGGAAAAGAAGCCAAATATACGCCTGAGTGGTATGGAAACCTGACTGGGCTGGTGCGGTTGACAAGGGGATGAAAAAAGATGGCTACAATGTGGGATTCAAGTACCGTCAAAATGAATCAAACTTAGTCGTAGTTTAGAACTGGTGGACATGTGGTTGCAAGACAAGTATTTGTTAAACGGGGTGGATGTCCCCTGAGACAATCGAAGCAGTGCCGCTTTCTATTTAATGTCTGATGCTGCCGATTACAAAACTAAAATAGAAGAACCTGAACTTCACGAGCGTCGCATAGAACTGTTATCTAAAGTGGGAAACGGTAACCGTTACACTTTGAGCAGAACTACCAGCAAGTATTCAATATGAGAGTAGAAGTAAAAACCATAACCACTGCCAGTGGATGGAAATCAAAGATCGAAGATTATCTTGTCTAAGGACAAGTACCCAAACATTTTACCATCGTTAGCTATGTAGCCCTCAACGAAACTAACTTTGAGCAGAAGAATTACTTGAAATCTTAGTTGTTCCTGTATGAAGTCATCGGACTGTTAGGTACCAACACCAGCCACGGCATCTTGTACGACGATTATGCAGTAGGCTTCGCTTTGTGGGCTTTCGATTTCACTAATGACCAACACAGCGATCACGGACATTTCCAACCTATAAAATCCAGCGAACTTAGTGTGCAACATCTGACAGAGATAATGAACCTCATCTTGTAAGCAGTATTCGAAACTACGATTGAAATCAACATTCTGAGAGAATGATTCTTGACTATCAGAAGCTATGGAAGAATCTTATCCCTCTTTGGACTGTGGAGCCTCTTTGGAGATTGGGGTCAAGGTTGCCATTAAACTAGAACAAAAAAAAAAAAAAAGAGAAAAAGACGAAGAGGACATCATAATGCCGAGGTGGTCTGAATAAGAAGAACATTTAGTCTCCTGATTTGCTAAACATCTGGTTGAAAACAATTGAACAACAACATTATTATAGATGTCAAAACGATCATCCCATTCAAATTCAACACGATAAATTCATGATGATGAACCAAGAAGAAAAATTGAAAGACTGTTTGGATGACGCTTGGGGTATGATCTCGGAAGAAGCAGTGTTGCATCAGTGGTATAAAGACTTGCGTGAGTATTCCTCCCCTCCATTGACTTCTCTGGAGACCCAACACATCGAATATCTTTTTCAACAGAGTACGGAGAGAAAGTGTAGAGCCATTTACTCGACAGAAATTTTCAAGGAAAACTTCAGGATTGAATTGAGGAGTTATTATTACTGTGGAAAACAAAATCGATACTTGTGAACTTCATTGCCGTTTGACAAACAGTTCGTACACAGCTTCTTGGAATCCTCTTGTCGGCGCTAACGAGGAACTTCCTCATCACAAACTTAAAGACTTTCAAGATTAAGTTATCAACACAGACGACAGTCATAAACCACGAACCTACTGGGTGGCTGTCTACTTTCTCCATCGATCACAGTGTAGAGTATTTCGATTCTTATGGATTAATAATGCCTTTGGAGGACGATATCGTCGACTTTATTTAGATAAAACGAAAGATCAACAATATACCAATTAATAAGACTAGAATCAAACATAAACTGGACTTCAATGCAAAGCGAAGGAGAGATAGACACTTAATAGCTATAGTTTTAGGTCTTGAAACGGAATTTGACTTAGTTGTGAACTAAAGGCCTGATATCAGAACTCAACAAATATGGGATAACGGGACGAATGCACCAGTGGATCTCAGACATCCTGACAGGGAGACAAATTAAAAGTAGAATAGGGGACCAGTACTTAGATACTTATCAACTCAAAACAATTTGCAGACGATAGTGGAATTAGGAAACCAGGAAACCCAGAAAGCTACACTACTATCAGTAAATTACAAATTTGCCTAGATGCAAATGAACAATGGGCTTATAATTGGGGATTCAAAATATCTAACATCAAAACAGTAGGAATGCTTTTCTCTCTATTAAACAAAAATAAAGACCGAACCCTAACTTGTCCTCCAGAACTCCCCAATCCTATTTGTAAAAAAAAATTCTTAGGATGGTACTTGGCGAGCAACTCAGGTGGAATTGCCATGTAAAATATATAATTTAAAGATGTACCAAAGACACCAATCTACTAGCTAACATCAAAGGAACTACCTGGGTCGCAGATCAAAACCCACTATTGATGCTCTATGAGTCACTAGTCAGGTCAAAGGTCAACTTTAGAAGTCTACTCATCAGGGAAGACTACATTACTACGAAAACTTAGACACAATACAATATGATTTGCACAAGAACTTTAAAAACATACTGAAAGAAGAACTGCACATTATAACTGAAGAATTACCACCATCCCTAAGGAGAGAACAATTATTATGACATATTGCCAGAATAACCATTTATGATGAGGCTCATCCCACTAAAATGGCAACCAAACAATGGAATACACCATTTAGTAAAAAATTAGCTCCCAATCCACAAAGAGGGAAGACCATTAATGAACTATGTAAATAATACCATTAATGAACTATGTAAAGAATACCATTAATGAACTATGTAAGGAACTAGAGATAAAAACTCTCCAAGTAGAAGCAATTAAATTTAGTGACCCAAATTCACGGAGAAATAAAACTTACAAGATTAATTTAACTGTCTTAACACTCGGTTTCAAATATGATAAACCATCGGTAATACTGTCTGATTCAATAATAAAAAATAACTATTCAAATCACATCAAAATATATACGGATGGATCCAAGTCAATGGAAATAAAAATAACTGCAGCATTATTTTTAATATTGGGTAGAAATCAAGAGCTGGGAAGCAGATTACCTGATGGATGTTCAGCTTACGCGGCAGAATTATAGGCGATAATTGAGGCCCTAATATAGATTTAAGAACAATCTACCATTGACAACGTCATCATTGCGGACTCGCTAAGCATCCTCAGATACGTTGAATCTAGCAATTCAAGAAGAAGGGAAAAGTTTCTAAAGAAACAACGCGAATAATTCGAGAACTGAAAAAAATCAACAAAGAATAGAATTATTATGGGTGCCATCTCATGTTAACCTATCCGGAAACGAAAGAGCAGATAAAAAAAGCCAAGGAAAACTTGCTAAACGAACAACCAATCTATATAAACTATAGCACACAAGCGATCTACAGTCGTATTAGAACAAAAATATATGCTAGATGAAAAAACTATTCATAATGCAGAAAATGATCACTTGGAACATAAAGGTGCCAAAAAGCATATCTAACGTAGATCTAAAAATAATGAATAGAGTCAAACCAGGGAAAACTTTACAATCCAATAGCTTTGGAAAAATACATAATGAAGGATCAAACTAGGGTCACAAACTGCCCATATTGCCCAATTCCAAAAATTTGCAACATATAGTCAATGACTGTCCAAAATAGCAAAGGCATAGACTCTACTTTCAAAAGAAGCAAAACGAAATAAGATCACCAGCCACCTACCCCTATTTTCTGTATCAGGATAAGAAAAATAGCATTGAGACCACATATAAAAACATCATTAAATTCTTAAAACAAATTGGCAAGTATAACAAATATAACCTAAATTATACTATTATCCAGAGACAAATGAGTGCAAACACAGAGAGACCTCGTTGGTGGGGGTGGGGGTGGGGTGAGGCAGGGTTGGCAGAATCGACTGATGAAGGAAAAGGTGGTTTCGGTCATTAGGACTATCGATTCGCCTGTGGGCGTAGGTGGACCTTTCATCTTTGTATGAATCATCCCTGCCTCACTTCCATCGACCCGTGGCTGAAGGCGTTTGTCTGGCAATGCAATATAATAATCATGGTCCCACAATAAGCAATGTACTAAAGAAATAATGGTCAAATTATTATACCAAAATCAGGTAACAAAGTACAGTAACTACCTTGGCAATGCAATATAGAAATTATGGTCACACAAGAGGCAATGCACTATAGTAATTTCGGTCAAAATAATACTCCAAATTAGGTAACATGTATGGTAACCACCTTAAAGTATATCCAACAGGCCATACACACAGAAAGTTAGAACTAACACTTTTATCTCTCTCAATTCTTCATTCTCCCAACAGCATGTCTATATCTCATTAGAATATCATAACTGGGTTCACAAATTATTTCAAAGCCACCAGGACCGTCTACACAATATAGCAACGACTGGAAGAATGCAAATTGGTAATACATTAAGTAAGACCCTAAATAGAAAATATTAGGTGATCATAATCCAGGATCATCATGTCCTCCTTACAAGGTGGCGATAAACCAAAATAGAAAACAGGCCACAATTATTTAATAAGATGGTCAAGCCCAACTCATCGTGCCCCCTCCACGCAAAAAATACGGATCCTAAATCAACAATGCACATATAGGAACTCAAAATAAAACACACTACACTTAACCTTCTGCAAGCCCAAATCAAATCCTTCAATACAAAGACCAAATACCTTTCTGCTATACCAAGGAAAAAGCACAGAAGCCAATTCAAAATTAAGTACGTATATGATTGTGAGGTTATGTCCTGGATGTGCCGGGGCGCCTGCTGTGGTGTTGTGCCCGCCTTGCTGGCGCCTCCCTTTCCACTAACAGACATGAAAAATGAGTAGTATGCCAAGCACAAAAATTCGAACGGGTAGTGACTATATTCCTACCTGTTCAACCAATGAAGAATCCCACCAATGGAAAATAAACAGGTCGCAAATGATAGAAGGGCGCAAGTGACTATAATTACATTGCGTAAAGTAACAGCCATGGAGGTTAGCTGCGTAGATTGTTAGCTAGTGAGCACGTCGCAATGGAAGACAATACTTTAGGCAAGAGCGCGGCGCTATTTTGGCTGTCAGCCAATGCAGTTATTCCCACTCCTGCATTACGGGTCATTAGGGCCCTAGGTTAGGCACAAGCTACCGGCTGGAGTCTTAGAGCTCGGATCAAAATAACAACACTACTAGTAGGCTGGGATGAACAGAGTGAGGTGATGGACCAAGATATTGCTGAACCTAGGGGATTCTGTGAAAACAGTAGGAACATGAATAGGAAACGAAGAGTGAAGAGGAAAGCAGCTCTGTCGTGGGCAGCAGTCCACTCAACTGTGACACCTGAATCTATGATTGAAATACAGAGACCTATGGAAGCGATAATGGTTCATCAGTTGATTACCACCTCCACGGCAACTCAGACCATATTAAGGCATGACAAAATAAAAACATGGAGATCCAAACAGAAATAAGCCTCCACCTCATTACACAAGGTAGAGAGCGTGCCAAAGCGAAGCTGAAGATTCGGTTAAAGTGGAAGGTGAAGCACAATGTCTCGCCCAATCAGATACAGATACAGATGAATATGACGATGAAGGAAAAGGTGGGTACGAGAGTGCAGTTGAAGAAGAGGATATTGACATGGATATACAAAGACTGGTGGATCTAGGATTAGACGCAGCACTAATTGACTCCGAAAACCTCATTCACTTTGTTAGTGCCGTGAAATACCTAGCCTGAAGACAACTTAAAACCAGAATATATGAACTCCAACAGTGGCAATACGTATCGGGGTACGTATCCTCACTCAAATTTACGAGGGGCGTATCAACAGCACCAATAACCGCTCTGATAGAATCCGCTGAACAGCTAACAAAAACGCACGGGTTTGAGACATTCCGGGAACAGTGGTTTGTCGAAACACTGAGCGCAGCGGATATATAAGTAGAGGAAGACCGTCGCCAAAACTTTGGACTGCCGTTTTAGGGCTATGATACTAATCCAATGCCTCGCTGTTTAAGTGGTTCCATTTTAACTTGAATTTGATCCTTTGTAACCGTTCATAATTTCTCTTTTATCTTTTATAAAACTGATATGGTCATAAAACATTTATAATCATTATTTTTGCAGATTATTAGGGTAGTATTAGAACTTGCAATGTAAGCTTAGTACACAGAATGGTAAATTACGAGTATGAAAATTTTAATTATATCATGCGCGTCTCTAATTACGATTACAGCTCACACAGAATTGGCAATAGGGAATATCCCCTTGGTGACTGGGAAAGATTTTACATTAATATGCCTGGCGTTTCATCCTTAAGGTTCCGTGGCCTCGTGGACCCTCGAGTCGGGTCCTTTTCTTCCCTTCCTGAACTAGGACTATCAAAGAGTGTGTGGGTCGATTCCCACTCGCCTAATAACCAGGTGCCCCGAAGAGAGTGTACGCACTGAACCGGGGTGGCGCTATGAATGGGGTATTAATCTCCAATAGGCGTCTAAATCATACAGACCTATTGTGATGAGTAGTGTGTTTCTAACCTTGCCCCTCTGATGTTTCGTGGAACTTCAAAATAGTCCTGGAATCAAACAATAATTAAATAGCACTCTTTATGTGCAAACACGCGAGGAGGATGAAGCTCATTTCCTTCCTCCACGATCAATCAAGTATTCCGCTATTGAGAAATAAATTTGCAGCACATGCACTACGTGCGAAAGCGACCTTAATTCCAAATTTGATTGATTGATTGGCCATGGAGGCAACACACGAAGAGAGGAATATAATAGAAGAAGAAAAAATAAGAGGAGGAAAAAAGACGGTACTGCCCAGTCAGTGGCAAGGACACCTACACCATCACAAGCCAACCACCACAACAAAGTGTTTTTCCAACTCAAACTGGGATCTAGGGTTGGAGCGACAGCGTCAAGAGTGGGAGCCGCAACGACCACAACGAAGACCGCCACAACATCCACACCAGCGAATTCAGTGGAAAAGAGTTTTCAGAGTCCCTCAAACGAAGGATTGGGATCTGAAGTCTACCATCCACCCTCCCCACTCCCAACTTTGACATTGGCTTGGGAGAATGACTGGAGTCGCCGATCTGTGTGTGCTGCTCGGTCAGGGAGGTGTGGGCATTAACCAGGTACTATGGAGCAACAGAACGCCCATTTCAGAGCATACCATATCTCTAGAAAAGAGATACTGCTTTATTGCCAGAAATATTTTTTAGTATGTTAGTGTCTTTTGTGTATCTTTTTCTCTAACAGAAACCCAATCACCCTACTGTTGCATGTGATAGTTTAGTGGTGTGACTATAAACACTTACTAACTTTGTGTGTAGTAGCATGTGATTAGTAGGTTTGGTAACTGTATGTAATTGTTTATGTATGTTTTAAATATGCTTCCATTCTCTAATACGTGTTGGAATAGAGCATAGTGTGTTTTGTTTGTAATGGTGTGTCGGTTTGTCAAAATATGAAAAGATAATTTCTTTTAGGTCCGTGATACATTATCTTTTACATGTGGTGTAGTTTGTTGTGAGGGGGCGTTTTCCTTCACGTCGGTGCTGCACGCACATCAAGCCGTGCTTTCGCCAGTCCGACTACCTATCGTTGACTGATCAACAACACGAAAATGAGTTGTGTAGATTATCTGATAGACATTTGGCATTGGCAGAACGATGACGAGTATGTAGAAGAAAAGATAGCAATATATTTGGTATACCCAGCTAGTCTACAGTGTGTGATAAGACGAGTGTTAACCACTAAAGAAGCCAGGGATCTGATTAAAGAAGTCTTAAGTGTGGAAGAGAAGAAGAAATGATTAATAACCTATTAACACTGCAGAGTGAGTCTATTAAAGCAGGCCTTGGACTTGATGGTGGTGACTGAGGACCTTTTTGTAGAAAAGATAGAGTCCTTCGTCTACTTGCCTTGCCCTTTTTAAGCTTTGTGAAAAGGGGATTCACTGCCTTAAAAGGCTGAGAATCTTGTGAGGAAAGTCATTAACTGAGGATGTACATAGAAATCAAGGCAATCGAGGCAGAGGAGAGGAAAAAAGTAAAAGGGAGATTTTGACAACCTAAATGAAAATTGCACCAAAGTCCATGAAACGTTTAGAAGGATGGGGCATCCAGACTGGAGATCATAGGATGAAAATAAGAAGGATATGGATTTCCTCTAAAAGTAAGAACGTAGTTGAAAAACAGGAAGAAAACAGAAGAAGAAGAAACCAACGGTCCTTTTCAGGGCCACTCAGCTGCCTCTAAAAATGTACTTATTTGCCAATTTGTTTTGTCTTTATTTTGAATAAGTATATGTTTATTTGTTTGTATTTGTCTATGTTGTTTGTCGCCATCAACCACTTTGTCACGATAAAACCCTTTTGTCCCCATCAACCATTGTCCTATAAACCTTTCACATAGCATTTTCCATACCTACCTACAGTAGCGTGTATTGAGGTCATCTCGAACACTGTTACTAATTCACTGCACGATTCAGGTCAACCCCTTGTAATGTTGCCACTTGACCCCAGTGTCCCGTACCGTGACGTCACAATTATTCATTTCCCATTAGGTTTTAGTGAAATTCCCATGTTAATTTCCTGTTTGAGCCTATAGTGCAAATCTCATGTTAATTCCCATTTGAGGCTATAACTTTTCTGCATTTTTCCTTTCATAAAACGTCTCCGGTGGCCTAGTGGTTAGAGTGTCCGCCTCGAAAGCGGGAGGTCATGGGTTTGAACCCCGGCCAAGTCATACCAAAGACATACAAAAATGGTACTAACGTCTACCTCGCTTGGCGTTCAGCATTAAGAGGTTAGTGTTAGGCCTGGTCGGCCTGGTGTCAGGATAATATGACTGGGTGGGACATGCTGCGTGTCTGCGGAATGATGCCCAGTGCTAGACATCACTATAAACTGCCATACTGCAGACATCGTGGCGATATGACTGAAAAAGTGTTAAAAGCTACGTTAAAAATCCTAATCACACACACCCTTGCATAAAACCATTTAAGGCTATTTCGCCAAATAACAGTATTGTCATGAAATGTATAAACTGTACTTTCAACACTTTCATGGAACAAACTTGCATTCGTTCATGATTACTGATGGATATTCAGTGCCTAGTCTAGAATAATGCTTTGTAAAGATATTGTCTATCGTATCTTGAGAAATTGTGATCCATGACTGTAGCACATCGATGAAAATTCCAGTAACGCTGAACTTCCTCTTCGCTTCAAGTGTCGTCGGTGGGGTCTAGAATTCATTTGGAAAAACTTGCTTGAGCACGAGGGTTTCGAAATATGTTTTCTCGTCCTGCTTGAACTGCATTACAATTTTGACAATATGAAAAAATTAAATTGTCACTGGCACGATCAGGTACACAGAAATTAGGGATGTAAATTCCAGTCTCCTGTCAACATTCAAAGTCACAAAGATAAAATCCATATGTTACTTATTATTCTTATGATCCTCATTGAATAATTCCTCAAGTTCATTGTCATATCTTTAAAAGTAACACTGATGAATGAAGTCATCAGCTTGGTCACAAAAGAATACCTTTTTTGTCCTGGATAAACGTGTGAATTTTGGTTCTTCTTTCAAAACAAAATATTCACAAGTGGGACAGACTATGAATACTTCCCAAGCTCGTTTGTGTTGTTTTAATTGTTTCATCTGACGTTGCTCGTAATAGGCTGGGCCGACAAATGTTAACTTGTCAGTATAACAATTAGTTTGTCTGTTTTTTGCCCCACGAAATACGGTATTCTGGGCTGTTAAATCGTTGTTCACATTTGTCGCAATAATCTCCGAGAACCTAGTTTTTCTTGTATTAGCATCCAAATGCTCTTGGTGATGATAACATTGAATGTATTTTCTGTTATGTATAGTATATGTATTCATTTAATTAATTTTCATAATAATACGTTTTGTAAAGGTCAAATGCGTAGCTTGATTCAGTCATAAAGTTCTAAGGTTGAATGGTACCATAATTCAGATAAAAATCGCATGATACAAAAACGACATGCGTTCATGTGAATGGTGGATTTTTTAAAAAGGATCCTGACCTATTTACTGATCAGCCAGTGTAACTCAGCTGATTTGATAATTGATATAAATTTTCGAAATGAAAATAAATAATCAAAGTCTTTCCTGAAGATAGTTGGGTGACAGAGAATGTCATTTCCACTTGGCTTATTCTGGTTTCATGTTGGAAAGGTTGTATATCTGTTCATATTGACTGGAAATGTTATTCATTCGGTTACGCACCAGTTCTTATATCAAGACATCTAAGCTCACATCACCAATTAAAAAGCCATGCTACAAAGTCGGCGGTGTAGGCACTCGTGCGTAGCAGACACACTCGCATCTCGACCTAATTATTAATTCCTATCTAATTAAACAGTCAGTCGTGATTCCTACAACAGAAATCAAGGTATATAAATTAATTAATTATAGAGGATCACAAAATAGACACCAAACAGAACAGAAAGTGCTATCCCAGGATTCTACAGATGATAATACTAGGTAGCATTAATACTCAACACAAATAATACTATCATATAGGATAGAGAATTTTGAATTTGTACTCTACGGAGATTCAAAGACAGGTCCGCAGGTAAACAGCACCAATCACCTTAATGTGTGCATAATCATGATGGCATATGGACTGATGCGTGCAACTCCTTCTTGTGATTGATAGTATATGTGTGGATTTAGTATGTCTATCAACACTTTGATGTGGAAGTAGGTGTTTTCATCGCCCTTCTTTTGCATCCTACACTTTTCGTTTCATAACCGATGTTATATATATATATATATATATATATATATATATATATATATATATATATATATATATATATATATATATATGTGGGGTGCTGAAAAAATATCAAAGAGCGTCGAATAGCGAATAGTAATCCAAATGGGGTATTGAATAGTAATCAAAATGAGAATATTGGATTGCAATAAAACGTGATTAAATTTAAGTAATCAAAACGCAGATTGTGTGTTGAATAGCAGACAAAAGTTTGTGTTGGCAATGGATAGCA